>NQII01001985.1:330319-408611 GCA_002778355.1 Clitarchus hookeri | reverse complement strand
ACTGCTGATATTAGTGGCACAGAGCAATTATCGATTGGTGTTCGCTATCTACGTTATGGTAAAGATGATAAAAAATCCAATAATTTGTGAAGAATTCCTCGGATATGTACCGGCNTAAAAAATCCAATAATTTGTGAAGAATTCCTCGGATATGTACCGGCACAAGAATTGAACGCAAAAGCCATTTTGGAAACTATTATTCGCTTCCTGCAAGATTGTAATTTTGATTTAAATAAACTTGTTGGTCAAGGATACGACGGGTGTGCGGCAATGGCAGGTCACATAGATGGTGCTCAGAAAAGTATTAATGATAAATATCCTTCAGCCCAATTTTTCCACTGTGCAAGCCATGTATTGAATCTTGTCATTAATGACCTGAATACTGTCAGTGAAGTGAGAAATACTGCTGGGACTACAAAGGACATTATACATTTTTTTAGAGAGAGTGCCTTGCGGCGGAATAAAATTCCAAATATACCTCTATTTTGTGAAGCGCGTTGGACAGCAAAGTACAAAAGTACCAGAAAATTTTCTGAAAACTTTCTGATTATTGTACAAGTTTTAGAAGAACTTTCGCAGGACGCGCCGAACTCTACAACGAAAACCAAAGCGTATCAGCTCTACACGACTGCAACTACTCCAACATACATTGTGACACTTTTAGTAATTGCTGCCTATTCTGCCAAACTTGAACCCGTGTGCAATCAATTACAAGAAGTAAATATGAATATAAAGGCAATACACGATCACGTAAATAAATTAACTGATGTGCTTCAATCTCACCGCGATAATGCCTCTATGGAGTTTACGGTAATTTTCGAGAAAGCTCAAAAAATTTGCGAAAAACTGGATGTTGAATTTAAGCGTGCTCGAGTAGGGGAAAAACAGACTTACAGATCAAATCAACCATCTGAAAATGTGGAAGAATTTATCAGAATATCTATATTTATCCCATACTTAGATTCTATTATTTCTTCACTAAAAAATCGATTTTCTTCAACACACAAGAAAGCATTTTCGCTTTGCAGCTTCACCCAGAAACTATGAGCAAATTAGACAAATCAGCATTTTTAGCGATAACAGAAGATATACAGAACCTCTACGGAGGTATGCTACATAATTTTATTGCCGAGGCTATCACATGGTACGAGATGATGAAGACAAATGAAGCAAATAATGCCCTTTTTAATGAATCTGTTGTTGAATACGCAGATGTAATTGCTCAAGACACTCCGTTTTACCCAGCGGTATGTGAGGCAATCAAAATTGGTTTAACTATTCCAGCAACAACATGTAGCATTGAACGTACATTTAGCACGTTACGACGTGTCAAGACGTGGAATCGCTCAACGATGGGAGACGCGAGGCTAAGCGGCCTGTGCATGCTCAATGTTCACAGGAAAAGAGTAGAGGATACTGAATTTATTGACAAGGTGATGAACAAATTTGGACAATAACCTAGACGCCTTCAGTTTTTATTCAAACAATAACTTAATTTTGAAAATGTAATTTTTTTTATGTATTTTCTTTCCTGACAGGGGGGTGCAAGTGCACCCCCTTGCACCCTGCTCCCGGCGCCCATGATTGGAGGTATTTTATTGTGACAAACACTAAAGGATATCCCAAAGAAAACTTTTTATTATGATAAAATAATAGACCTCCTAACGATATATAATAAAAATCAGGCTTGCTGTCAGCATGCCCAGTTTACCTCAACTCCTTTTCAGTAACAGGTTTAGTTAAAAGTCATGAACATACATTACACACAATAAGCTTATCAAATAGATAACAACTTTTATGCGCAACAGTTTTTATAGGTGTAGAACTTAAACATTAAAGATTTAGTTTTACTGAAATTTTTTTTGCACAGTGGCTAGTTTAATGATAAGCGTACATAAAGCAAATAATTAATGATTATTTGTATATTCAAGAATACTTATCTACAAAACACAATTTTTTTTTAGTTATTAATATAATAAAAGCAATGTTGCGAGATTTTCCAGGCAAGATAATTTCTGGGTATTTATTGGTTGTGTGCGTTGTAAAAAGAAACAGCCATTATTTATGATTAAACCTAACACATACACGGCAATTAGCTTCACATGATACTTCGATACTAAAACACATAAATACTTTCAAAATCATAATGGAGTGTTACGTCGAACTTGCTCAAACCAGCTGTCAAGCATTACTCTGTCATCATGGAGACTCAGTTATGAAACTTTTTGTCTATTAAACATCGAAGTCAGACATTTCGCTATTTATAAAATTGGGTGTCTTTGTTATTAAAATAAGTGAGAAAATATGTTAAAAGTTGTTTCCGCATTAAATATGACAATTTTCAAGTATTTTGTATTTCGTGTTGCAAAATTGTGAATAATATAAATGGAATTGTGGACATTCATTATGCCTAGTTTTATTCATACTTAAATTACAAAATAGCGGTAACTTATATAGTTAATAAAATTTTCAATACCCTCCTTAAATAATTTTTTTAAAGAAAGGTTTGGCAATTAAAAAGATGAAATGTTATGTGATACGTAAAGTTTCAATAACATGACAAACATCTTTTAAAGATCACAAAGTCGTAGTTTTTGAGAGTTTCGTGTTTCACCCCCAACATATTTAGTTTTGGATACACCAACACATTTTTACAAACCGTAAAGTAATTTCATCTTATTGTTTTTATGTTTTTGTGCTTCATAACGATGAACTTGTTTTATTGATTTGCGATTGATAATTTTTTTATGCATAATGTTGTATTATAACAATATTTATGAATTTCAAATTAGTTTATTGCAGTATTCACTATTGCACTAACCAGTGGCAAAGTAAATGTTATCTAGAACGTAAAACACATGCTGTAATTTCATACATGATCTGCCAAACGATTTTGTATTGTCAACATTCTAGCAACGCTAATGCAAGCTTCTTATTACCAACATCGGCGGAATAATGTATACAGCACGAGAATAAACATTCCGATAGTTCAATCATTTGATTTTAGTACACTTGCGATTCTTTGTAAAAGTTATCATTTGTTTGTGCAAAAAGTAATATAAATGAGGCAAGTTATTTTCAGAGGAACTTATAACATTAGCGGCGAGCATAATATGAGGATCAATCAGCAGCCGAGACACACATTGGTTGTAACAAATAGACGGAAAATTATACAAGCGTATATTTAAAAAAAATGTAAAATCTGCCTGGAACTGAAAAGTAAGTAACAAAATAGACAAATCCTGCCTTACTGAAGCCATATGATTCACAGGGTAGCACTCACTATCCCACATACCTCCATATATAGGAATGGTAATCCAGTAAAGGTTCCGCATCCGCATCTCCATATAGCTATCGAAAAAAATAATTAAAAAATATAAATAAATAGAAATTAGGCACACGTGAAAGGTAAGTTGGGCAAACCTTCGTATATTTGCATACACTTTGTAGTNAATAAATAAATAGAAATTAGGCACACGTGAAAGGTAAGTTGGGCAAACCTTCGTATATTTGCATACACTTTGTAGTTCTTATATTGTCGTTGGCCTGAAAATCGTTTTAGCTCTTAACTAAGAAGTTTATGTAGGTACTTGACAAGTTGGCCGGCTAAACCAGTTTAGTGTGAGAGCCAGGGAGGATGAAATTGAGAAGGATGTGGAGCAACGCTGAAATGCAACGCCATGGAAAACGAGACACTCTCGAGAAAATCCACCCAACTGAAGCATCTTCGAACACTCTTTTCACATGCCAAAATCCGAGCGTAACCTCGTCGGGAGTTGAATAGAGATCGCCTGAGTGAGAAATGAGAACCCTAGCCATTGTGCCAACTACGGACCCACGTTCGTCTTGGAAAACACAACATTTGTCTACTTGCGTGTCAAATATTCTTAGTTATTTCATTAACCATACATAAAATTACGCTTCAATAAATTCATCGCAACTAGTGGCAAATATTTCTATGTTCAGTAGTTGGATAAATTACGACTCGAAAATGCGCCCCTAACTACTCGTGCTTGGAAGAAGGCAAGGAATGCAGCAGAGTGAAGCACGTCAACAACCTAGTACTGCGAACAATCATGCGAGCGATCTCTCGGGATGTCTCAACTCTCCAGCCCGAGACGACCGCCTGTCCTTGAGTGCAGACAATACCTCCCCTAATGCCAGCCCCCCCCCCCCGCTCCCTCTCTGCGCGGNTGCGCAGAAAAAATCTACAGTTTTAGTTAAATTTCTTAAAATTCTATGCTGTGACAATACCTTTTTTTGGCATAATTTTACTCAGTAAACTACAGCTGATTCCAATGTTATTTGTGTTTCAAGTATTTATTTTCCAATTAACTGAAATTCATGAGTACAGTTACGCGATTTCATCATTAAAAAAATATATTTAACACCGATAGAAGGAAAAAGTATAACCATAGCTCGAACAATTCAAGTGTTTACTTATTTGGAAAAAAAATTCGTCGCCATATTTTTAATAGTTTCAAAATAATCATTATTACAAAACCACTTTGTGTCTCGAGATGGGACTATATACCAGTNTTCAAAATAATCATTATTACAAAACCACTTTGTGTCTCGAGATGGGACTATATACCAGTCTTAAAATAGTTTATACTTGTCTCTGAAATTGCGCCTATTTTATATGACAATATAAACATTGAAACAGTGATATTATAATCAATTTTTTTTTGCATGTAACCCGACGCTTTGAAATTTTAGTTTAAATACAAAGGTAATTTTTGGTGCCCAAATTGTTGTCGCAATGAGTGTGCCTCTTTCTAAGAGTGCAACATAAGGCTCGTGCGTGAATACCTCNTGCGCAGAAAAAATCTACAGTTTTAGTTAAATTTCTTAAAATTCTATGCTGTGACAATACCTTTTTTTGGCATAATATTACTCAGAAAACTACAGCTGATTCCACTGTTATTTGTGTTTCAAGTATTTATTTTCCAATTAACTGAAATTCATGAGTACAGTTACGCGATTTCATCATTAAAAAAATATATTTAACACCGATAGAAGGGAAAAGTATAACCATAGCTCGAACAATTCAAGTGTTTACTTATTTGGAAAAAAAATTCGTCGCCATATTTTTAATAGTTCCAAAATAATCATTATTACAAAACCACTTTGTGTCTCGAGATGGGACTATATACCAGTCTTAAAATAGTTTATACTTGTCTCTGAAATTGCGCCTATTTTATATGACAATTCTACGGATATACAACATTGAAACAGTGATATTATAATCAATTTTTTTTTTGCTTGTAACCCGACGCTTTGAAATTTTAGTTTAATGGTGCCCAAATTGTTGTCGCAATGAGTGTGCCTCTTTCTAAGAGTGCAACATAAGGCTCGTGCGTGAATACCTCGAATATGGTGGAGTTCCAGGCAAAAACACGTGTCACACTGTTACCTGATTTCTTGAAAACTGTGGATTTCAATCTACATAATTAGACATTAGACATGGCACTTTTGTAACATTGTACGTTTACGTAAAACAGTGCACAAAGTTCGCTTTTACTGTGGTAAAAATCTTTATCTGATGAGAATTAGTGATTACTGACGAGAGCTTTCGCTATGGTAAATGTTCTGTTTGGAGCCATTGTTTAAGATTTCCTAACACTCGTGAGTCGTCCTTCCCTAGGCCATTTTTCATTCTTAGAGCTCCAAAGATAGGGAGCGTTAAGGGTGACATTAGCCTACACAGCAAACGGTTTAACACCTTTAAACGCAAAACAACAAACTGAGGCGTAATTTCTCACGCTTATTGTTTTGTAGTCATTTAATAACCATGATATTTCACTGTTAGTATTTTTATGAACTTGGAGACAGTACAAGCGTCCGTAAAATTTCACGTATTCAGTACGTTTTCGTGATCAGATGTATGACATGTAGCTTGTTTCTGTGAAAGATTAAAAATATTGTTAGCTGTTCAAACTACGTATTTCGAGTTATACTTCTGAGATTTGTGAAGGATTAATTTATTTCCTTTTCACCCAGATTAAGAAGATGATTAATGATTTCTTGGTTATGAATTAGTGGCCTTAGCTATTAGCTATCACATCTAAAAGTTTAATATTTATGAAAAATGGTCAATAACTACTGCAATTAAATTCGAAATTCTATTGAAAACTTTTAGTTGCTTTTAACCAGATAACCCCTAAATGTAATATACACCCTCATATTTAAGTAACAAATAAATATTATAGTCCAATTTATCTGTTACGCAAAATGGTTTAACCTAAAACTGGAATATACGCATTAAAAACTTAATGATAAGAAAATGAGTAAGTGGAAGTGCAAATAATAAAAAGAATTTGCTGATTTTTTAAAAATGCGTGGCTATTCTAAATTTAAAAAAATTATTTTACAAAAGACATTTTATAAATAATTTCCACAAATTTTAGTTTGCTTAACAANACATTTTATAAATAATTTCCACTAATTTTAGTTTGCTTAACAATGTAGGGGAAGTGTGGGCAAAGCGAATAAGCTAGGCAAAGCGAATAAAGGCAGTATTACCTAGAGAACAACAGTACCTCTGACCTGCTGTTAATCAAAAAGTGCCACAGACTATGCACAACATTTGTTGCGAAAATGGCAGTGCTTTGTAAACTTACAAAATTTTCCTGGAAGTGTTACAAAATAACTGGCAACTTGTTTCTAAACAATTTTTAAATAAACATACAAAAAAAATTTATTACAATTACCAGCACTACTTGGCCCGCTTCATCAGCTGTCTGCTTATAATTTTATAACATTTTAAATACAACCGCACGGATATGGCAGGAACGGGAAATTAATTAAAATTTAAATTTCTAACTATGTTTGTCAAGAAAATGTGTCATTTTACAAAATGTCCTTTGTGCTTATACATTTTATCATGTGCTATTTCATTATGGAAGAAATTTAAGTAATGTGAAAAGAAAAAAATGAACTGTGTTTACAGGTGGTGTATAAATACAAAGGGGCAATAAACCAAAGCTGAGACAGCCAGAACCGACAATAATTGCTATTGCCAGGGGTTTTAATCGCCCGCAATTTGACAGATATTACAACATTTTATGGGACCAGATGGCAAAACACGTCTTTAGTGCAAGCACTATTTACAACACGGACGAAACAGGCATTCACGGAACGACAAACAAACCACCTATAATACTTTCTGTATGTGGAAATAAACAGGTAGGAATCATCTCGAGTGCAGAAAGAGGCACACTTACTACAGTGATTTGTTGTCGTAATGCTGAGGGAGCATTAATTCCGCCATTCTTAACTTTTGCGAGAAAGCGCATGCAAGAGAGACCTCTAGATGATGCACCACCAGGAAAACAGGCAACGTGCAATGACTTTGGATGGAGTAATGGAGAAGCATTCTTGCAGTTGTTTCATTTCTTCGTTGAACATGTCCGCCCGAATAACGAAAAGAAAATTCTGATTTTGCTTGACCATCACGAGTCACACACGTATCACCCTGCTCTTCAGTTTGAAATGGAAAATAATGTGGTATTTGTATAATTCGCTCCACACACCACTCACAAAATGCAGCCCCTGGACCGAGTTGTTTATGTGCCACTGAAGAAATACTTTGAGCAAGAAGTAAATTCATTCCAGAAGAATCATGCTGGCAGAATAATAAATCAACATGGCATTTCAAAACTGCATGCCCGTGCATACTTGAAAGCTGCAAGAGCACAGATTACTGTAAGCGGATTCAAGTCTGCTGGCCAGTGGCCCTACAACCCAGATATTTTTGGTGATAAAGATTATGCCTCTGCATTAGTAAGAGAGAGAGAGAAGCGAATGAAAAAAAAAACAGCTAAAAAATAGGAATAGCTAAAAAGGCCTACTCTACTTTTCCCTGTACTTTTATTCGCTATGTCCTTATATAAGAGCAAAGCGAATAATTGACCGATATTTCTAAATTAATAATTTAGACTGTGCATCATTTACTANAAGAGCAAACCGAATAATTGACCGATATTTCTAAATTAATAATTTAGACTGTGCATCATTTACTAACAGTGTTTGTATTTGCAGTGTTTTAAAACATGTTGAGTAATATATTAATACAGCAGTTTGCATTTATATATCGTCACTAATAACCAAGAAATATGAATTTAAAATTATGTTATTCCCTTTGCCCGGACTTCCCTTGCCTAATTTTTCTAATTTTTCATTTTAATTTACTTATTTGTCTGTGACCACTAAAAGGTAAGAATGATTAAATCAAATGAAGCTTTTGCACTCTGCTCCGCTGCGCTAAGGAACTGCTTGAGATTACATGATCAAGCCGTTGACTGTGTACAATGTGTGGGCAGTGATTTTGCTACTTTGTGAACGGAATGGTTGGATTTCGCATCGTCTGAGGCTGATGAGCAGGAAATTATACGCAGCAGCTATATTGTTTCCCCAAGTGCAACAACTCGTTAATTATGTTAAACCATTCGGACCAAGTACACACAACTTTGTACTTAACGCACAGGAAATATATTTTGTCCATTCCTGTACACTGCGAGGCTCCGAGTCCGATAATCCTTCGTGTGGATAAGTGATCCATTATCCGTGTTCAGATGCTACAATGTGAATTTTTCTTATTTCTATAGGCGAACACAAAGTGTCCACGTTATTGGTTGTAATAAGGAAACACGTTCTGTGTCGTGTCAAGTACAGCANTTGTAATAAGGAAACACGTTCTGTGTCGTGTCAAGTACAGCACGCATCAGAATATAAATCATTTGCAACACCACAAACCATGAATTTAATTGGGCGTGAAAGAGTTCAAATCTGCATAAGGGAATGCAAGAATTCTTTCATTAAAGGCTGTTAAAAAAAACTGAGCACTTTTGAAATCAACCTTTGAAAAATCCCCTGCCCACTTACAGATACGCGCCCAATAAAGTTGGTGACAACGGAGGGAAAGTAGTTATATGTCTTAGTATTGAATTAAAAGTGAATCCTGAAATTATTTATTTTGCTTTCTGTTTTTGTATGCATATAAGTACAAGAATGAGCCATTTTGTAAAATATTTACTTTTCAAATAATTTCACAGTTTTCCTTGACAGACACATGAACAAAGTTAATTATACAAACGGTGGAAGAATACACAACGTGCATACAAATAGATCTAAAGCAGGGCTTTCAAAAGTGCTCAGTTTACCGCGAATAGTCACATACTGGTAATTAATTAATTGTATCAGCTACGTTGCAGTGAAGGGACAGTGTGTACAACATGTTTTACAAACTATATTTAATATATAGGTATGTTGTTAGAAATGCGATCCTGGCACAATTTTCACTATGTTCTGGGAATATTAATATCTAACTGGCATTAAAGCTATTGCACTGTAACCACACTGAAAATAAGACTGTTAATATTTACCTTCGATTTGAATAGCTATATAAATTATTAAAATGTGTTAAACATACATGTACATATACTCTGCGCTATCTGTTGGGTAAGACACGTAGTTTGAGGTGAAAAACATCCAAATTCTTTTGGAACAAAAAAAAAGTAAATTGGAATTGAAAGCGTTGCTATGACCCTCTGCTCGGAGGATTTTCATGCCCAGTGGTTCAAAGATACTGAAAAAAGTTGGGATACAGGAAATCCGGCTATTANCTCTGCTCGGAGGATTTTCATGCCCAGTGGTTCAAAGATACTGAAAAAAGTTGGGATACAGGAAATCCGGCTATTATCTTCAACGCAATGCACACGATAGTGAAGATAATGACGTCAGTTACAACGGCTTCACGACACCACTAGACGTAGGCGTATTGGAAGCGGCATATCAGTTGGTCTGCTCGAGTTGTGTATTCAGAAGATAAAGCATATTTGTGGGGGCTCGCTATCACAGTATNGGGCATATCAGTTGGTCTGCTCGAGTTGTGTATTCAGAAGATAAAGCATATTTGTGGGGGCTCGCTATCACAGTATCTGGACGCTGATAACACCTGGGGCGGGGGTGCATGCACGTATGTCTTCTTGGAAATCCACCGAAACTGCTTAGAAATGAACAAAATCGCTATTGACGCTTTCAATGCTATGTCAGTATATCTTTTAACTAATTATCTATAACATAAACCCGCGCCCATTTGTCCTTGTTCTAGATCTGGTCAGCCCGGGAAATATTATGGAATTACTTCCTTTTGAAAAGCAACCAGAGTAGAGCTACAAAAACAAGATTTCTATATACATATCTGTAAGTGGTGAAGCTGTTCGCACAATACATTACTTAACGGTTTGTAATGTGACGTGTGTGAAGTGTGTCGGTGCATAATAACGGTAGTCTACATAATTTCGTAAATATAAATATTGCTGTTTTATGTATGTATGATTGTTGTTCATGATTAAAAACACTGGAAATATTATTAAGTGAGCAGTTTACTTTAGTTAAGAAATATTACACTAAATTTCTCAATAATATTTTTTACATGAAAAGGTTTTTTATTATTTTTTTTTTTTTTTACAGTTGACTAGACAATTCAGTCCGTGGAGTGCATGGAGATAAACAGCACATGAGAATGAAACACATACATAACAACACTCCCCCCTCACGAACAAGAACAGACAGTTACTCCAAGATTGTCTCAAAGTTTTATGAATTTTGATGGTGCAAGTGCTTTGGTCCAAATGTCTGCATCCATTTCTTCTGACGAACAATGCATTACTTTTACATCACCTCTTTGAACAGCTTCTCTGTGCTATTTACCATCTTATTAATAATGTAGCAGTACTTGTTGATTTATCTACAGGACATTATTATAGTGTTCTGTAAGTATATGTATGTATATATATATATATATATATATACATATATCTGCACAGGTAACCTATCGTAATAGTGTATTTAAACTGCGTGCATTTTATTTTACATACATTAACAGCTGTTAAATCTTGCATGGTTGTTATTCTATGAAAAGGATTTTATTCCTGGCGAGGTCGCCATGTGGGAAACATGATGGATGTTGCCACTCGCTGGTTGGTTTTCTCAGGGTTCTGAGGTTTCCCCCACCATTACATTCGGCTGCTGCTCCATATCCACCTCACTTCATCCCCATCAACAATGAAATCCTCAGCTGTTAAGCGACTCCCAATTCTCTCACTATCATTAACAACTGTTAGATTAATGGCCAAGGACTAACACAAAAACTGAAGAATATTATTTTAATGTGATATGCTCTGGTGGAATACATAAGGCAAGGTTCACATTAAATATAATTTATATCTCGTCTCACATAAAATTAAATATGCATCATTCGAATTATTTTTGTTTGTTCAGACGACAGAAAATACCAAGGTGACAGCATTAGCTTTAGAGCTGAATAATGTCATTTACTATTTTTTTTATCCCTTTTTCATAAACGCAGCTAAAATGCATAGTTTTAATCATGAGTTATTTGTAAATCAAATTTTATTTTCACGTCTACACTATATGTGGCCGCAGCACTGACAGTTACAGCTGCAAGCAGCATTGCAGTTTCAGCCGTGACAGTTACAGCTGCAAGCAGCATTGCAGGTTCAGCTGTGACCGTTACAGCTGCAAGCAGCATTGCAGGTTCAGTTGTGACAGTTACTGCTGCAAGCAGCATTGAAGGTTCAGCTGTAACAATTATGGCTACAAGCAGCATTACAGGTTCAGCTGTGACAGTTACAGCTGCAAGCAGCATTGCAGGTTCAGCTGTAACAGTTATAGCTGCAAGCAGAATTGAAGGTTCAGCTGTAACAGTTATAGCTGCAAGCAACATTGCAGGTTCAACTGTGACAGTTACTGCTGCAAGCAGCATTGCAGGTTCAGCTGTGACAGTTACAGCCGCAAGCAGCATTGCAGGTTCAGCTGTGACAGTTACAGCTTCAAGCAGCATTTCAGTTTCAGCTGTAACAGTTATAGCTGCAAGCAGCATTTAAAGTTCAGCTGTATTAGTTATAGCTGCAAGCAGCATTGCAGGTTCAGCTGTGACAGGTACTGCTGCATGCAGCATTGCAGGTTCAGCTGTGACAGTTACAGCTGCAAGCAGCATTGCAGGTTCAGCTGAATAAACTGCTGCTACAGACAGTGCTGTTTAGAGGAGGGGGTTTGTTTGTCAAGTTTCTGCAGCGTGGTTCTGCGATATTACAACTGAATATTTTTTACATATCCGGAGAAGAATTTCACACTAAAAATAATAATTGTACGAGTTGGTAGGTAACAACAAGGAAATGTTGTCACGAATATGTGTGTGAACACACGAGCGCTTGTTATCTACGCCATTGCGGTGCATCCACCTTACACCCATTGTAGTTCAACAAAATATCCTGATGTAATTAAACTACTTTAACTAACCTAAAAAAAACTGGTGAATAAGTTTTCATACAATTTAACCTGACCATGATAATAGGGTGGTTGCTTTATTATCTCAAAAAGTGTTTTTATAGATATCATATCCCATTGTAAGCAATTCTATTGTTTCAATGAAAATAAAAAGTGTTTTCCCTCACAAATGTGAAATTTTTTAACATTTTGTGCTGAATTAAAATCGTGGCTACCGACTGACTAAGCCCTTCTTAAATTGCAGTTCTGGAGAAAGATTAAACATTATTTGTGTAGATATAGAAAATAAGATTATCCAGAAATGTCCCCCGGCCTTCTTTTTTCTTCTGAAGAGTTGCTAAAATATTTGATTGTCCAGTGCTGACAATGCAGTACAAATTTTAATTTCAGTGTTTTAGTTATGTACCACAGGTAACTTAACCCTGTCCAATATTGTATATGCAATAAACAAAACTGTACCCTACAATTAAGGGTAAATACATATAAAATCGTATCAGAACTGAGAATCAATGTAATACAAAGTTAGAAAATAACTAAAATGGGATTTAAATTTATCTACCAGAAACCATGTACTATATTTACATTAAATATGTATACATAAGATGAAGTCGTATTGGAAACAAAACTCTCGAGTCAATGTCAGTGTTAGAAATTAAAATATAAAGGCCAGCAAATAATAGTTTATTCGCGGCTCAAGAACATGCGAACTTCGCTTTCCAAAATTTCTGCTAGGCTGCTGGTAGCTGTTTTGTTGAACTCATTACTGATACGCAATCTGCATTGCATTTCTAAATAGTACAAAGGTAAATCGCTTATCCGAGTCTGTCTGTGTATTCGCTTAGTACTTCTAAACTACTTGATGGATTTTGATGCGGTTTTCAACATCATTTAGAAAAAAATTTTAAGAAGGTTTTGGTGTATAATTCATGTATATTTAATGTAAGTAAGGATAGTATAGAAATGTCGAACCGTTTGTAATCACGTCGTAAAATTGTTACCGGGCGAAGCCGGGTGGGTTCACTAGTATACTTATAACATTTTCCCACTGCCATACGAAAATGCCATATTTTTGTAAATTCAAACACTTTCAAGAAATATATCCTTTCTTGCATCGAAACTCAGTTGTTAACATCAACAAGTGTGACGTGGGCAACATACCAGCAGGTGCCGTAGGTATATTCGAGGAAGACTATAATTATTCAAACTGGACGTAAACACTACTTACAACTAGACGTAAACACTACTTACAACTGGACGTAAACACTGCTACACGACAGCGGTAGCATGCTTGTTATACTATATCTAAACCACGTGCTTATTGTCGCCTATAACCGAATGTGGAACATAATAAACAACGAAATAAAACTACAGGTTCATCAAAAATAAAACATTTTATCTATAAATGGAAAGGCTATGCAAATAAACATAACATTGTGCAAATTTTCAATGATTATTTTTCTACAGTTATATTAAAACTCCCAGCTTCTACTGGCCTTAACCTTAAGAAAGGAACAATTTACAGGAGCATACACAGTGGCTTTACTTTCACAAGTATAAATGAAAATTCTTTAACCGATATAATTAGAAGTCTAAAAAACAATAACTCAGTAGGTATTGATAATGTTCCAGTAAAGTTAATAAAACACTGTGTGCATAATTTAA
Source organism: Clitarchus hookeri (assembly GCA_002778355.1). Taxonomy (NCBI): domain Eukaryota; kingdom Metazoa; phylum Arthropoda; class Insecta; order Phasmatodea; family Phasmatidae; genus Clitarchus; species Clitarchus hookeri. The sequence goes on along the minus strand of NQII01001985.1, from coordinate 394,634 downwards.
CATTGCCTTTCACTAATATATTCAACAAATGCTTAAATGATTGTATTTCTCCTGGTCGCCTAAAAGCTGCTAAAGACATTCCCCTTCATAAAAAAAGGCAGTGAAACTGCTGTAGGCAATTACAGGCCAATTTCTATTTCAACTGCATTCTCTAAAATTTTGTAAAAATAATATGTAATCAATTGTCAGCATATTTAAAAAGCAACAGCATAATCTCAAATAATCAGTTTGACTTTCAGCGAAAGAAATCTATAGAGCAAGCTCTCTATCACTTTGTAAACAAGGCCCTAGAAGAATTATACAACAAATACTTTGTAGAATGAATCTTTGCCGATCTATCCAAAGTCTTTGATTGTGTCAATCATAATTTACTTCTTCAGAAAATGATAGGTTATAGTAAAAAAATACTCTTCACTTCTAACGTTAAATCTTACCTTTCTAATATAAATCAGCAAATTTGTCTTTCTCAATGTGATAACCAAAATCATTTTATTGATTACAGATCCAATACTACTAATGTAAAAATAGGTGTACCTCAAGGCTGTATTTTAGGGCCAATATTATTTTTAATATTTATTAATAATTTTCCAACTTGTTTAAAAAATATTAGTGCAGTTATGTTTGCTGATGACACATCTATAATCATAAGTGACAGAAACCTTGAACAGTTCCTTGCTAATACCAGAACTACATTACAGGAACTGGTGACATGGTTTAGAAATAACAAATTGAGTATTAATATAGCAAAATCTTCACTTCCTTATTTCTCTCTTAAAACATCATCATCCTCCAACATTAATTGCATAGAAATTCTTCTACAACAAAATAAGGAAGTCCTACTTATTGTAAAAAATACTAAACTACTTGGTCTGACGATTGACTGTAACTTTAACACATATTACAACCCTGTGCAACTGATTAAGATTTTTTTTGCTTTGCTTTTTACTTTATTAAGATAACATATTCTCTGGAATCAGTCAAATCACTACACTTTGTCAATGAAATATGGCATAATATTTTGGGGTGTGTCTCAAGATTGGAAAAAGGTCTTGAAAGCACAAAAAAAATCATACGCATTATAGCCAACATTAAAGGCCCCACTTCTTGCAAACCTCACTTGTAAAAGTTTAACGTTCTCTCACTTCCTAGCATATACATTTAAAACATTATTATTTTTGGATTAACTAACTTAAATTACTGCATTCATATTGCATCTCACCGAACTAAGAAATTTAAAAAAAGCCCTTTCACTTCATCAATAAAATTTATAAATAAACTTCCTACAGTATTTGAACAGCCTTTGAAAGACAACAATTGTCTGTTTTCAAGAAACTGCTTACAAGTATCTCGTCGAAAATGCATATTACAGCGTAGAAGAATATTTTCAATGAACATAATGAGCTATAATTTTTGCAACTATGTAGAGTTGTTAGTATTTATATTGTAATCAACAAGTTATTGTACTTATGTTCATATTGTAATGTTTGCATTGCACCTATGTTTATATTGTAATGGATATTTTCTACTCTGATATTAAATTTGGGTATACATTCTTACAAATAACGTCTTGATTTAAATTGTGTTTTTTTTTGTGAATTTTCTATGCAATTTTTCGTATTTTATATATATTCCTATATTTATCTTTATAACTATTCCCTNAGGTTATTGTACTTATGTTCATATTGTAATGTTTACATTGCACCTATGTTTATATTGTAATGGATATTTTCTACTCTGATATTAAATTTGGGTATACATTCTTACAAATAACGTCTTGATTTAAATTGTGTTTTTTTTTTGTGAATTTTCTATGCAATTTTTCGTATTTTATATATATTCCTATATTTATCTTTATAACTATTCCCTGCAAAAGTGGATCTAAATTCATACAATACAATCCTGGGCGTATGTGNCTGCAAAAGTGGATCTAAATTCATACAATACAATCCTGGGCGTATGTGGTCTCACAATCGGTAACTTTATGAGAAAATTATTTGATTACACAAATAAAACAAGCCAATATTAAACTTATTTCTCATCCTCTTTGTTCAACACCGAATGCTACGAAAGTAACCCTTCTCGCAACGACATGCTAACAACGTAAACACAATGTTTAGGGTTACTGTGATGGCGGCTGGAGAGTCCATAGTAAAACCGTCTATCTCCAGGTTGCTTCACCTACTCCACAACATGCCATCTCCAGTTTACTCCTACCTCCATGTAAATTATGTATTGCTATAGTCGGTTCACGACTGGAAGAAACTTTTGAAAATCAACATTTGAAAAAACACCCTAGCCGTTAGCTACATGCATATAACATTACAAACAGCGGCGAGCGCGGATACAGTTATGCCGTTAGGTTGCCAGCACAAAGAGAGGAAATAGTTCTAAAGTTTTAACGTAATTATTAATTTATCGCTTACAAATGGATTTCGAAAAGACTTGTATCTTATTATGCCAATTATTAATGAAGTGATGCTAACGTACTTTGATTTCAATGTTTCTTGCATACTCACAAGATCACGCTCAAGGTGAAAGTAGAGCGGCCATTTGTTTACAAACCTTCGTTCCGTGTGTTGTTGGCGAGATGTGGCCGACACACGTGCCAGAGAATTGGTGCGATTATCTTGTTTAACCAATAATAATTCATTTACTGGTTTTTTTTTTTTTTTACTAATATCCTCTCTTTATTATTTCTCGTTGTGCCGATTTCTTTCGTTTCTGATACCTGTATAAGAGATTACTCGTAGTGCGTTCTCACGTGTTTAATATTTTTTAAATTTATTTCAGGTTTGCTTAAAATTTTATTTATTGTATTTTACGTTATATGTTGCGGTAGTTTTTGTGTGCAGTCATGAGTTCTAGCAAGGTGAATAAAAGATAAGTCACCAACGCCAACAGGACATCATTAACCTCACCGAATCGTTGTATTCCCTAATTAGGCGAGGGGAAATGAAACCCTGCAACGTCGCGGAAAGAGCGGCAGAAATGTTGAAACGCTTCAGATCCACAGTTCTAAGGTATGTTAAAATATATGTAGTATTAACCATTGCGTTTGCAAGTTGTGTGTGCTAAGGTCAATTATGTTGGCCTACGAAATGTGTTTACAAGAACATAAAGAAAATTTGTTAATAACTTGATAACATCGTCGAACGTTGTCTACGTGTCTTTTTAACGTTTTATTTGGGTAATTATTAAGTTTAGGGGGCTTTTCTGTAAAAAAAAAAAAAAATAATTTCACGGAAAATGGTATATTTCCACCCCACTAATGATGCAGAACACGAATATACGACGGGCATTAACGTCCGACTAATTTCGTAACATGTGCCCACCTAACCTAACAGAACCTATCCCCACGATGGGTGAATCACTATTTTACATTTTTAAACTAACCTAGGATTGTTGGGTTTTACACTAACCTAGGATTGTAGGGTTATATAGACTCAAATGTGAGTGTATGAATCACCTAACCAAAAGGTGGTATTACAATGTGTAATTAAAAATAAAAACTACTTTGTGTTGGAATTTGTGTACCCCTGCGAGGGATTCTTCATAAACAACCCAATATATACAGTGGAAATTTATTATAAAGACAACTGACAATGGTAAGGAAAATTGCCTCTATAGTGAGTTTGTTATAGTCAATTAATTTTATATAGGTTATGGAGAGATGGTGCATTTTAAGATTCTGAAGAAGGAGCTTGTTTTGTATTTATAAGTTACATTGCGGCATTAATTGCCATTGTTATACGTCACTAAATAGATTACAGTCGATATAACTGGAACTTCCCCTACTATTAAACATATCTGTATCACTTCACTAAACATGAGAGGACATCGTAATCGATGAAATCGCAGTCATAATCTTTTAAGAAAACAATTGTGTATTAATGCATTTCCCCAACACCACTGTTCTACAGCCATTGTCTTTTAGTTATTGTAAATTATCAGTGTCATATTTTTCACTTTCAGTGCTACATAGCCAACCTAATTTGCATAATTTAAAAAGGACCATAATTCAGTTACTGGGTCAACTACAGTTACTGATACCAAAAACATACAAGGGTTTGTTTACAAATGATGTGTGACAATGTGATATGCTCTGCCGTGTGTTAGTTTAGGTTAGTTTAATAGGTGGCAGGTATTGGTTACTATATAACCCTACAATCCTAGGTTAGTTAAAAAATGTAAAATAGTGATTCACTCATCGTGGGGTTAGGTTCTGTTAGGTTAGGTGGGCACATATTACGAAATTAGTCGGACGTTAATGCCCCTCGTATATTCGTGTTCTGCATCATTAGCAGAGTGGAAATATAAGATTTTCAATGAATTATTTTTATTTTTACAGGAAACCCTATAAACTTAATAATTACCAAAATAAAACGTTAAAAATACACGTAGACAACGTTCGACGACGTTATCAAGTTATTAACAAATTTTCTTTATGTTCTTGTAAACACATTTCGTGGGCCAACGTAATTGATCTTAACACACACAACTTGCAAACGCAATGGTTAATACTACAGATATTTTAACATACCTTAGCACTGTAGATTTGGAGAGTTTCAACATTTCTGCCACTCTTTCCGCGACGTTGCAGGGTTTCATTTCCCCTCGCCTAATTAGTGAATACAACGATTCGGTGAGGTTAATGATGTCCTGTTGGCGTTGGTGACTTCTCTTTTATTCACCTTGCTAGAACTCATGACTGCACACAAAAACTACCGCAACATACAACGTAAAATACAGTAAATAAAATTTTAAGCAAACCTGAAATAAATTTGAAAAATATTAAACACGTTAGAACGCACTATGAGTAATCTCTTATACAGATTTCAAAAGCAAAAGGAATCTGTACGAGAAGGTTAGCACAAATTAAAGTCATACGTTATGAAAAATCAAATAATAAAGAGCTGATATTAGTATAAAAAAACCGATAAATGAAATATTAGGTTAAACAAGAATCGCACAAATTCTCTACAGTACGGCCATCCGGGGGCTTATGAGAGATTGGCGTTGCCATGTTAATGTTGTTGGATGGACTCCTTGAATGTTGACACATTTCATTGCAAAGTATTGTGTCTATAATATGTAATCAAAGTGAAAGTTTTTCTCCCCCACCCAATCCCCCAGTCAAAATCAAACCTATATATACACACACACACACACACACAGAGAGAGAGAGAGAGAGAGAGAGAGAGAGAGACAGACACGCACACGAAACATCTCATTTTTAATACTCACATTTTGGGTTTATATAATGAAATGTTTTTCGTTTGCATCACATATTCTTTTGTGTGAAATCCTCAAGATTAAAAACTTTACGCTTGTGGAATATCCATTAATAATATATACATTACTTTTATGATGGGTACGTGCATGTACGAACACATGTACACACACACAGTGGAATGTAAACATTGCATGTAAACATTGCCATGTGACTGCCACATGTCAGTGTTTGTTTACCCTTTGGCAGAAGGATACGAAATGGGCTTGAAAGTAGATCTTTAGCAGGGCTTCAAGAAAGTCTCTTCCAGTCATGAACTGACTATAGCTTGGCAACAGTGATTTGTTTACTTTTTCCGAGTTTTGCAAGCTTTCGCCCTCCAGCCTGCTTGAAAGAAAACAAACACACGTGCTTGTTGTTTGTGAGCTGCGAGTGCAATGGAACAGAAAGAAAGTCAGAAACTGTTGGGTTGATAAACATTTCAGTTTTGTTTCCAAAAACGGAAATAACATTACGGTAACTTGCAATCTTTGCATGCCTTAAGTGAAATCTTTGCGTGCTGCAAGAAGTTTGTCATCGAATTTGAGGAGGCACATTTAGGTTAGAAACGTAACTGTAATATAATTCTTTCTCCCAGCAGGTGAATTTTAATGGCTCAAAAATAATACCACCCCTCTCAAACAAAAGGTTTATGTTTTTATGCTAATATTCCATTCCAAAGTGACGAGAGATATTATTTTGCTTTCGTTGGCAAGTTTTGTATTAATATTTTGCGAATAGTACGTACATTTATGTTTTAAGAGAAACACCTTTTTACATTTAGGAGTTTTTTTTGTCGTCAAACCAAACCAGTTATTGGCACCTATTTTCAAGTATTACGGCGATATCGTAATGAACAACACTTCAGTTTCTGAATGCCAGAAGCATACAAAATAAAAATACGGGTGTGATAAAGACTACTATTAGTCACCACTCGCTAATTTAAGTAAAAAACGAATGTGTTTTGTTTTGTTTAAATGTCATTCTAAAAATATTGATTCAAATTATTGTATTTATTTTGATACGTTTTTCTTGGTGCTATATATTCTTATTTCTTAATAACAAATTAGGTTTTTCCACTGGTAAATGTTCTATATGCTCAATGTAATCTAAATAATTAACTAGATTACACCAGGCACAGAACTTGTTGGCCACTCAGTGTCAGCCTACCAGCGAGCTCTCGCCACATTCACCAAGCGTTCGTCCTATCATAATAAATGTGTCGTGAAATCTAAGCTGTAATAACATACATTACAATTATATTCATAAAGAGGTACATCTGAATTTAGTTCACAGAGATATCGATTAAGCACGTACGTGAGATTTGCGGGCAATTATGATGAAGCCATTATAAGAATCAACAATGGCATCATTGCAAGTGTGGTTTGAAATACTACATAAAATAATGTAATATTTTTCTCTAAAGCAAGTACAAATGGAACTTCAAAGGAACTTGTAAGTTCCTTTTTTAAGAAATTGAACTAGTTATTTTTTGTGATGAACTTTCCAAGCTTTGGTATCCGTTTCGTTTATCATATTTCATTCCCGTTTCCAAAAAAAAACTGTTATCTGCTAACACAGATGTATTAACGTAAAACGAGCTAGTGCAGTGGCCCCGTCACAGCCACATACCCGATTTTTTAACCTACTTTCCGAAAGAAAGAACAGCTTATGAGATCACTATCCTGCTGTGTGCCTTTGTGTGTCAGTGTGTGTGTGTGTGTGCGTTCGTGTGTACCTCCATTTCAACTTTTGAGTGCATGAAACGAATTTCACCAAACTCGGCACACATTTAGTACTTAGAAAGGACATCTGACTTTTATAGTTTTCAACCACGTCTGACGTTAACTTTCAAAATGGCGGATATTTTAAATTTTAGATTGCTATGTTATATCTTGGGAACCATTCAACCTATTTAAATCAATTTTTTTATGTTGACAGTAGATTATGTGATAATTGAATTTAGAAATGGATATTGTTTTGGTTAGCCATTTTGGAAAATAGCACTACATAAAAATAAAGCTTTTACATAATTACTAAATAAATACTCAATTAACTCTCGCCAATTTCAGCACGTTGGTAACAGCATTGTAGGCCATTCAAACATATGCGATTTAAAATGATTATGCACTTATTTTCGACATACAAGTATTTTGTTTATGTGATATACCTACCATACCATTTAACCAATTTCGACTAAATTTCGTATGCTGAGAGTATCTATTACAATCATGACATATGCAAAAAATAACCTTTTGCCGGCCATTTTGTAATATAGTACCCATGATATAATGATGTTATGTCATATCAAGAGAAAACATTGACTGTTTCCTACCAAATTTGACAAACAAGTAGTACTGCGGAATGTTTATGGATAAGTCTTAAGTGGGAAAGGCATATATTTTCAAAATGGCTGCCACATGCTAATTTAACTTATTAAGGTGTATCATCGCAACCATGCAATTAATTCCACCTTAATGTTGTAAGCTCGCATTATATATTACTCTCATGAAAAAATCTGTTATATCTACAAAGAAACAGATTCCTACCAAATTCAGCAAATAAGTAACACAATGGCAGACCACGTAATTAAATGCATTTTCAGTGGGTCTGAGATTTTTTCAAAATGACGACCATATATATATATATATATATATATATATACTTAGGTATGCTATCTTTGGAATTACGTAACAAATTTAAATTTAACTTTGTGTACCAATATATGTAATAACAATACATTTTGTCTAACAGAGTCTCATTTCTCCACAGTTTTTTAGCAAAGCCCCACATGAAAAAATATATTTTATGTAGTCAGGAAAAAATTAACCGATTCCTATTAAATTGTGCGACAAAGTTGTACTATAGTAAGCCATGTTAATTTATATGCTTTAAGTGTGCCAAACAATTATATTTAGACATACGACAATATTAATATTTTAGTTCAGTATGCTATATCTACGAAACTATGAAACCGATTTTAACTTAACTTTGTATACTAGCAGTATTAATTTAAATAATCGAATGTGATTAACATAAACCTCCATCTACAAAGATCGTCACAGTGAAAAATGGAGGTTTTATGTAATATCTACAGAACCAATAAATCGAATCTCACCAAATTTTACAATGAAGTAGTGGTACAGTAGGTTATGTAAACATATATGTTTCAGTTGTTATAGGTCTTACTTTAAATAGCGTTAATATATATAATCTAGATTATTATGTTATATCTTGTAAACAATTAAACAAAATCCAACCAGTTTTAGTATGATAAAAGCAATTATTATGCATGCAGAGATCTTCTTCGCCGGCATTTTTGCAAAATGGTGCCCGGTGAGAAAATTGGACATTTCACCTATTTACGAAATCATTCAATTTATTTCTTCCAATTGTGCACACGGGAAGTGCTACAGAATTCCATGTAAACTTACATGATTTTAGTGGGGTCCGACAATGAATTTCACAATAGCGGCCATGTAGATGAGTTTGATAGGTTTGTCATATCTATTTAATAAACCAAATTCAACCAAACTTTGTATGATGCTAGAAGAATCATCATCGTGTAGGTCTACAGAGCCTCTTTTTTAAGCAATTTTGTAAGATAGCACCAAATAACGAAATAAAGATTTCACGCCATATCTCGGGAACCACTCAACCGATTCTCAACAAGTTCTTCACACAAGTATCGCTACGTAAGNAAAGATTTCACGCCATATCTCGGGAACCACTCAACCGATTCTCAACAAGTTCTTCACACAAGTATCGCTACGTAAGCCATGTAAAGAGGTTCAAAATGCAAATTATTCAAGTCGCTCGAGTAGAGCTCTGCGCTCTCACTCACACATTTACAGTTGCTCGTCATTTTGTTCCCAGAATTTGTTTTTTTCATTTTACTTATTGGTACCAGTTAAGAAGCTGTGTAAGTCCAGTGACTGATTNGTTGTTCCCAGAATTTGTTTTTTTCATTTTACTTATTGGTACCAGTTAAGAAGCTGTGTAAGTCCAGTGACTGATTTTTTTCTTTCCTTATTGCTCTTTTTGTTGAGGAAAAGAGTATTGGTAGCTCACTTTTAATAACGTACATTTTCTTTCAGTAAAGAATAGCGGAAACATGGAGTAGGAAAGGGTGAACATTTTCGAATATTGCTGACCCTTCCGCTATCCTTATGTGTTTGTATATATGTGTGTATATATATATATATATATATATATATATATATAGAAAGAGAAAGAGAGAGGCGTAAGAATGGTCGACTATTATTTACTAGAAGACTGGCGAAAGTTCGTTCAATTAACTGTAAATAAAAAAACTTGTGTCAGGTGGGAAAAGATGGAATCTGTGAATATTCGTATGTCGAAAATCGTTAAAAATGCGATTCAGGAATTGCCGCAGGTTATTGGTGCAAGTAAAAGAATTTAAATATTGTATTCTGTCTGAGCTGCAACTAATTACATTTGATGAGTCGTTCTTTAGGTTTTTCGTTGACTCGGAAATACTTAGACTATAAAAAAATTTTATCGTAAACATTTCCCTTAAGGGGTGTTCCTTTAATCTACTCGTATTAATTATGACGCAATGAATATAGTAATCACACTTAAATTTGTAAATAACTGTTAACACTTTTTCAGTATGTAAATATCGTGCAGTATAATATTTCATTTAAATTTGTTATAAAACGTATTTATTAAATTTGGAGTGAAAAGAAAAATCTCCAGCACTTGCTCTGAAAAAAAAAAAAAATATATATATATATATATAAACAATCCGGCCATTATAAAAGGCAAGCTGGGATTTTTCACTTTGAAAGTGATATTTCTTATAAGATACAGTTCAAATTTATACAGGCTGTTCGCGGACAAATGAGCACTTTTGCAAGCCCTGTTTAGGATCTACTTTTGAGCTTCGTAGTATCATTCCATTTNCTGTTCGCGGACAAATGAGCACTTTTGCAAGCCCTGTTTAGGATCTACTTTTGAGCTTCGTAGTATCATTCCATTTCTTTCAAGTCCGCGTTCAATGACCAGCGCGTCCATGATGTGCCTACTTCATGACGTGCTCGAGAAGACCGCCACCAACCGCAATGCACATGTCCAGCCGTGTGACGGGAGACAACACGGAGATAACAGTTGCTCTCGATGGCATAGTTCATGCTTCAACGATGCGGTGCTTTAGATCCTCTGTACTTAGTGGTAAACTGTCTCCTTTACTGTACGCCAAANGTGTGACGGGAGACAACACGGAGATAACCGTTGCTCTCGATGGCATAGTTCATGCTTCAACGATGCGGTGCTTTAGATCCTCTGTACTTAGTGGTAAACTGTCTCCTTTACTGTACGCCAAAGATGAAATCTAAAGGAGTCAAGTCAGGTGAACGTGCTGGCCATGGGATGATGCCTCCGCGCCCAACCCACCGGTAGAGAAAAAGGTTTTTGAGTGCGCTTCTAGCTACAAGTGAGTTGTGTGCAGGACACCCGCCATGCTGGTATTTCTAGAGGACCATCTTCAAGGAGAGCAGGTAGCACTTCCGAAATAAATTCCGCATATTTGTTTCCATATAATGTACCCTCTATTAAGTAGAGACCGATCAAAAAGTCACCGATAAACCCACAGCACACAGTCACACTCCACTGTCTCTGATGTGCCACCTCCCTCAACCAGCGCGGGTTCTAAGTTGACCAGAATGCATAGTCCTCAAGTTCACGTTGCCATAGTTGCTAAACGTGGCTTCGTCAGTGAAAAGAACTCGCTGGGTAAATTGTATATTGTCCAGCATTTTAAAACGAATATGCCGACAATATTCCACCCACCTCGCATAATCACGTTCATCTAGTTGCTACTGAAATGATATGTGGTACAGATGGCATCTATACCGTTGTATAATGCGAACAACACATACTTGGCTTATTCCCGAGCCACTGGCTAGTTACGTTATGCTCACGTGTGGATTGTGGGCAACTGCCGCCAGAATGTCGGTTGCTTGCGTTTCCTCTGTTGCTGGTCTGTGTCTGCTTCCTACCAGAGTATTCCAGTTCCCACATACCAATAGTTTCCTGCAAACTTTCATGACTGGCACTGTCACAACGGACATCTCTCTACGTAAATTCGCCGTAAATCAGAAGCATATCAAATTTTTCCTCGTTGTTGTACGACATTTTCTTTAGCTTCATCAGATCTCACACATACGGTACAATGGTCGCGTGTGTTCGATGCCTGTGTTACTGTACCACTAGCGCGTGCGTCAACTTTGCAAGAACACTCCGCCGGACATCCAAGCGGATGATGCAACATACCTCGCCACAGCTACACCTAAAGCACACACCTATGAACAACCCCTTACATCTCAAAAAGCGCTCGTCGGATTCTCAAATAATCACGTCACATAATTCGCTATTTAATAACATGTTATGCTATTGGGAGAAATGGGTATATTCCCATTCAAAAACATAAGTTGATATCGATATCTCAGTACTTAATTACATATCGGAACAGACTTATACGGTGACTTATGAGCCAGGTATCGTCATTTACTAATTTGGAATAAACATTTCAATACCTTCAGTGGTTCGGGATATATTTGGGGTGAACATCTTAGCTGACTAATACTGTACACTGAAGAGCCAAAAAAACTGGTACACCTGCCTAATATCGTGTAGCCCCCCCCCCTTNGAAGTGCCGCAAGACGAAGTGGCATGGACTTGACTAATGTCTGAAGGTATGCAGGAGGCAATTCACACCATGAATAATGCAGGGCAGTCCACAAATCCAATCTGCGCCAATTTGAGAAAGGGTTGCACGTCTGTCACGTTTAATGATTCTCGTCAGTCGTCGTTTGTCCCGTTCTTTCACGATATTTTTCCAGCCACAGCGATGTCGAAGATGTGATGTTTTACCAGATTCCCGATATTCACGGTACACTCGTGAAATGATCGTACGCGAACATCCAAATGTTATCGTTACCTCGGAGATGCTATGTCCCATCTCTCGTGCGCCGACTATAACACCACGTTCAAACTCACTTAAATCTTGATAACCTGCCATTGTAGCAGCAGTAACCGATCTAGCTGCCGACCGCATCGCGTTACTCTGATTGGTTCCATACCTCTGTTATTTACATACGCACGTCTATACCAGTTTTTTTGTATCTTCAGTGTATAACAACATTCACACAAATCCCCATTCTCACAAAAATGTTTTAGGAGAGCTGCAAGAGCCTCGAACTGTATAAACGATTATTCATGTCCGTGTTTGAATCTCGCTCCAAAATAACGTATTTTGATGTTTCCTTTTTTTAATACGCAGTGGAACATCCGCATTGCAAACCTTTGACTTGTTTCTGAAATTATTATTTTTTAATTGGAAGCACGAAAAGTTAGTGTTTGAAAAAGCAACGTGTCCGTAACATTGCAGAGAGAGCTAAAAAAAAAATTTCCAGCACTTCCCGTAAAATTACGGACTTGTTGCATTGTTTCATGAGTCCCAACATTTTATTCATGCGTCGATCATGTTTCCGTAATTGAAGGGAGGGTTAGTGTGTGACTTATATGCTAAACCGTACTCGTATGTGCATAAAACAAATATAAAATAAGTTAAATAAATTGAGCGTCAAAAATGTTGAAGGGCGCACTTTTAATGCGACCTTAACCCATGGAACTACTTTTCGTGGTGCTGCGCAAGGTCGCCCTCAAGGCCAAGTGCAACAGAGCAGTGGGGCTCCTCCTGCGCACGCGAAGCTTGTGTATCGCCCTTATGGAATGCCTTCGCCTGACGACATCATAAACATGTTGGCAATCGAATTCCACGATCACAGTTTCACCAATATGAACTTGCAGATCGCTGTCCACTCCGCCGAATGCAAGGCTACAACGATGGACCACCTTAACTGGTATCATGACCGGCTTCAGACCAAGCTTAGACATCTTCCACCACTCAATGACAACTTACCAAACACCACCGACATGTTACTGTTTCATCATCACCTTTTCACTTTCTCTATACTGATTATATTTTATTCTCATTGTTAAGCTTTTTGCTTTTCCAAATCAATTTGCAATTTGCATGCGGACGCCTTATTTTCACGAAACTACTTATGCGTAGGTTTACACTTCAGCTTTCGTTCGGTTACTGACAACGAGTCTTCGTGAGAAGATATTTTCTTACTTTACTAGCACACAGAGTAGTTAAGAATACAGAGGTGAAGCAGCCGCTTTACCTGCGCACTCCAGCCACGCATGCCAGGGGAATGACGTCACTGGTCGGCCTACCTGGAGCTTTCTTCTGCGTTTGAGGCCGAGAAGCGCGGGAGCGAAAAGGGCGACACTGCCACGCGCATCAAATGCGCCATCGCCACTAAGCGCAAGGCTCTTAATTGGCGTACAGTGTTCTCGTCACACTGCTTGTACCTATGGGACTTTCAGCGGTGACCCTATTATTTTATTGGTGGAAAGTATGTAGGAAGGTTCAATGCAGGACTCTTGAGTAGTTTTGTATGCATCTAAGTATACGAACCCAAGTTTCTATGCTCCTAATTAACTTTGCCAACTAGATCACGCCATGTGATCTATGTGAACATGTTATTTAAGCATTAAGGATATTTAACAATCGGTACTCGGGTACTGGCATCCCGAATCTATTTTAAAATAGGCATTGCCGTTTTTGCCAACACATGTTTATTCGTCTGAGAGAAAATAATGTTACCTAATATGTATTTGTTTCTCTTGGAAGAATACGAATTTATTGGCCGAAGTTTTAGAATTTTCGGTGCTATATTTTGAAAACTAAAATCATTTGACTACAAATATTTACATTTGTGTGGTCCTTGTATAAATCTGTTGCAGAAATTGAAGTAAGAATTTATGGTGAAATATGGTCTTAACTGTCAGCCAATAGTGCAACCAATACGAGATCTTTGACAGCACGCAGTAGCCATTCAGACAGCAGACCCGCTGCAGAGACTTGAGCAGTCCATCAGCGAATTGGTATATAATCATTTGGAGTAACCAAGTGTCAGTTAGCTGTAGCTTTGTGCCACACATTCTCAATTAAAATTAAGGCTCCACAGCCCACGCCTTGATAAATTATTAAACATGAACAATGTTATGTATAAAGAACACGGTTATGTGCAGAGACCCTTTGAATCTCAATTTAAATGAAATAACTCAGGGATATGAAGCTTCCCTGGCTGGAACAAAGATCGCTTTACGTCTACATCAAAGAAACCGCTACTTCACTTCTGTATATGTGCCTGTTCTGTCGCTGGGACAATCAAAACATGGTTGTTCCAGCAGTGAAGATTCGTATGCAGACACCTAACACGCAATCACGAAAGTGTGCCTGAGACAAACTGTTTATGAAATACATCCAGCCATGAAAGCTTTACGCGAAAATCGAGTGTCTGTTCTTAGATCATCTTGTCACTCGCTCGCACAAGCAAATCCTTGCTCTTTTTAAAAGCCGTGCTTCGGATACTGGAGGTGTCAGGCAGCAGATAGCAACATTAATCACCGACTCTGAATGCCGCAGATAATACTGTGACTTCTGTTTTGATGAATAGATTGCAAGGCAACTTCTTGAAAACACTTAGCACCTAATTTTTTTTTTTGTTTCGTTTTTTGCCCGCTGCTGCATTTATAAAAAGTGATCAAATAACGACTGCCTTCATTTATTTTACAATAAAAAATGGTGACATGTAACTCTGTGCACCGGGTGTGTGTGTATATATGTATGTCCACGTTAGACGGACCTCGGCACGTGTTGCTTGCTTACAGCTGTGAGAACAGGTCCAGTGTCCCATGCTACCGGCCCACTTTACTTAATCATATTTGCAAATTATTTCTTGGCCTTTCTGTTACTTTCCATTGCATATGCTATATCACTGAATTCCTCTTTGCACTCACTTTCAGATGCCGTTGAAATAAATGTATGTTTCCAGGGTAAAAACCATATGTGGTTTTGTTATTTCTATCCATAAAAGTGTTACGAATAGTAACTACGTGGCAAATTACTTGCCCACGTACGTAATTTCATTTAGCGAAAACAGCATTTCGTGATCTGCAACTGTTCCGGAAATTTTGGGGGTGTTCACGTTAGGTGGACCAACTTGTGTATATATATATATATATATATATATGTATATATGTGTAAATACATATATAAAGTGAGAACAGTAACTTAAAACTACTGTTCCAGAATCATGAAAGAAGTTATATATGTATATATAATCTAAAGTAATAACAAAGGGCTTTAAACTATTATAAAGTGACTTGAGTACGAGTTTACTGTCAATAATTGTGGAAAGATCTGTAATTGCTACAAAACATGTTACTGTATTCACGTTTGTGGTCGCCGCCCTCATAATGAATTAAATTTAAATAAATATGTGATGTGGATATTATTTTGGTTTTCAATTACGAGATAAAACACACAGCGTAATTAAATCAAATTATTACACAACCCTAAATATCACGGTTTCTGAGGAATACAAGCATAAAGTTTGGTTGTGAAGAGAAGCAGTGAAGTGCCTGATAGGTAGGCAACTCTCATGCACATTAAAGGTAACTTGCTGTTGTGTATTGAGTTGAGTTGAGAGATTTGGGCGGCTCTTAACAGCGAGGTCTTGAGAGCCGATGAGGGTGAAATGAGGTAAGAATGGAGCAGGGCCTGAATGCAAGGGCAGAGGAAACGGGAGATCTCTGAGAAAATCCGCCGACCAGCAGCAGCATCCGGCATGATTCCCACTTGCGAAAACCTGGGAGTGACCCGGCCGGGGATTGAACCCGGTTCGCCTTGGTAGGAGGCGAGCAGTCTAACCGCTCAGCCACCGAGGCCCCGCTGTCGCGTATTATGTTTACTCATTTCCTTCACACCACTTCCACACTTCGTCAGCATATTTATAAATAAATGTATTCAAAACGGTGACATTTGCAATAACAGCATACAGCTTCATTTTTTTTTTTTTACATATTACCCTGAAAATTAGCACTCGTTCGCTGAAAAATCAGTTATGAACGGCACACGAAATTTAACGCAAATTGTAGGGCAACCTTATTATTTCAATTAGATAATTTTATGAAAACGACGGACTGTGCTGTGTTTCCACATCTTCGCTTGGTTACGCATTATTCTTCAGTACTTTCTGCGATATTTTCAGTAAATTAATTTTTCATAGCCGACAACAAATGCCACATCTATGTTATTCCAGTACAAAGTGTGTAGGTGTGTGTCTATAATTACATATGCACGAGTATATGTATGAGTATAGTGTGTGTTGGTGTTTCGCGTGTAAACGCATATATAAAGAAGTGCACGTACTTTCACGAAAATGCAAGCTTTTCTTATTCTTTCCTCGTATATACCATCCGCTGCCAGAAAAAAAATTCATGAATTCTGGTTTTCGGCTTACTTTAACGTGTTTGGAGATTTATTTAGATAAATATAACAATTGCGAAGCAGGAAACAGAAATAAAACTTCGTTCTCTAACCTATAAACATGGTTGTCTCTTAAACTAGACAGGGTAAATCTGCTGACTAAAAGTCCTTGTGTTTGTAATAATTGTTTCCACAACATAGCGAGGTGAGACGGTGATGACATAGTGGATTCGTATTCGGGAGGACCTAGGTTCAACTTCCGGTCCGGCTATCCTAAATTTAGGTTTCTATGGTTTTCTGGAATCAATCTGGGATCGGCTCCTTAATACTAGCAATGGTCGATTCCTCCGCCGTTTCTGCCTGTCTAAACAACGTGCTCGATTTCTAATGAGCTAGTTGCCGATAAGGCTTGAGGTTTATCCCTGTATTGCTGTTTCCTGTATATCTTATTGCATATCCTTTACAACTGCTTTAAATTATGAATGTAAAGAAAGAAAAAATCTTTCATCGTAAGTAAAGGGGATTCTAAACATTTCATCAAATAAGAGGCGAAAAGAGTTGAGCGCGCTGAATTTTATGCTCAAAGGAGTCGCGAAATTGCCAAAAATACCCACTTCGCGACTACTCGTGTGTTCACTAATGACAGGCAATTTATGGAAAAAGCTGTTCTTTCATAGAGTGTACGCTGAAGCGCCGACTTTCCAACAAGTCATAGCTTGTGTGACCTGTTCAAACTGGTGTACTCTGAAGCGTTGCTGCTGTCAATATTTTATTGACAAGCAACTCTTGCTCGTTAATTTTCGTTCTGCCAAAATCTCTAACATATCCAGAGATTATATACTAGGTTTCTTGAGACGTATGTTTATGTGTCATTATACGTACAGTACATGTAAAAGAGACTGGAGTTTGTGATCACAGTTGGGATTGAGGCAACTTAGATACCGGGTAATACACAGGGTGAGTGTGAAACTGCCTCCTATTCGCCTTTATCGTCGCAATAGCACGTTTCCTTCATACTTCGAGAACTATGTCCGAGTGTAGCTCGGGCAATATTTGCGTGAATTATTTCTCTGGCGATAAAAAGCTAAACTGACCCGGAAATAGTTAAATTCTTTCTCTAATGTTATCAAGGTTTTACTATAAAACAGCAAAGCACCAGCGACAATTTTCGTAATGAACAGACAAATCCGTGTTTAATGACTGCAAAGAAGACGTCGTACTGCACATTCTGTTAGACACGAAAGGACATTAGGTTCTAACACGGCCAACTCGGCGTTCCACTGGGCGTGGACCAATAGTACGGCATTACATGGAACCAGAAACTAATATGACTGAAGTGACGGCTGCAGGGGTCTCACTTCTAGCTTGTGTGCAGCGCAAGTGACAGTTTACCGTGCTCATGATTGTGAGCGACTCCCAGGGGCGAAGTCGCGAAGACGTCTCTAATCCACGAGGTACTGTGTTGGAAACCTTGCTGTGCCAAGAGATCTGCATTGTACACTTGAGCGATAGCTTTAGGTAATATTTATTCTACTCAACAACAGAACGTGATTCCTTATGGAAGAGTCTGGCGCTGCGAACATTTCTGCAGCAAGGTTCGCCCGTGCTCCAAAGAGAAACTGGGGGTAAATGAAGAAGTACTATATAATTTGTGTATGAAAGTTAGCGTTAAGCTAGAATTGTGATACGTACTTGCCGCAGTCAAAATATTAAGTACAAACTTTATTATGTGACTATGATTCATGTCCTTCAATGCTGTTTACAAAAGTAAAAAGTAAACAGTAAAAATGCAATTGTTTTTGGCACTGAGCTTTTACAAACACTCTCATTTCATTGAAAAAAAAGGTATGAATGTAAGAGTGCAATAAATGTAGCAGTCATCAAAGGGAATTTTTTGATTCTTTTCTCACGTATAATAAAGAAATTGTGCAAGCAAACATTTTGCTAAATACAATTTTACGATCGAATATTAAACGATATTTGGAAATATTTCGTTTAATTATATCCTAGTGCGAATAACAAAGTATGTTATTTACATAGGTTCCAACACAATACAAAACGGGAGATTATAAATATAACTTATGAAAACTGCAATTATCCCTATTTTTTCCATTAAAAAATCTAGAAAATCCAGTACACATACATTATCACTACTACCTTACAGAGGGCGAAAATATTTAGTTTCAAAAGTATTAGCATTGAACTTCCCAACCAGAGTAGAATAAACCTTACTTTAGGCTAGTGTAGTGGGAAGCCATAGAACTACTAGTCTCCCAGCACCAAATTATGAACATTAAAAAAAAACACTATAATTACATTTACCTAATATTTGTAGCCCAGTGAGGATTTTGCCACTATGTGCCATATAAAATGAGAAGGGTGAATAGTTTGAAAGCAGGTGAAGTTGGTACATGGTTGAGAACTTTTGAAATCTATGTTTGGAAAACACTCTACTCCTATGTGTGCATTTAAAGACACACTGGCTGGAATTTTTTCATTAAAGTTGGCAATGAGGTAAGAAAGCTATAGTTCCATATCTTATTGTCTTACTAGAGATGTAGTTTAAATTTGTGAACAAAAAAATTATTTAATTTACTTGCTGGTTGTTTAATGTACGAAGAACCAAGAAGTTACATATTAGTAAAAATACTAGTTTAACTCGTTAATGTAAATTTTATGTTTGATGGAAGGATGCAAAACAAGGAAGAAATTATATCCTAAGCATGGTTNCAAAACAAGGAAGAAATTATATCCTAAGCATGGTTTTTAAAAGTGGTCATTTAATGGCGAACAGCCTGTACGAGCCCAGGGAAGTAAATGCAGTCTACCTGTGTTGGCAGTGCTGCTCGTGGCTGTGGTTGCGGTGGTGGTATTGCCGCTGGTGTTGTTGTTGTTGATGGCATTGAAGAAAGACGCCGCGGCGCCGAGGCGCGTCCGCCTCAGGATCCAGAACATGTCTGCAGCTGGGACTTCCCTCTTCTCACAACGCGGGGCGCGCTGTGTGCATGTCTGCTGGGCCAAGCGGCAAAGAGCGCACACCCCTACTTTCTGACCGGCCAGGAGCAATGCGCCAGGCAGACTGGCCGCCCAACCTGCCGGCTTCGCTACGCCCCTCCCTTTCCCACCACAACTCACACTGCTGTGGGCGCTGCCTCGCGGCGCTGCCGCGAACTACCGCCAGTACTCGCCTGCTCTTAATTGTACTTCTCAAATTGATAAAATGCAGTTTAACTTTCCACGGTGCCATCAGAGAATACTCAATATCACAGAAGTGAAACAGTACATTACACCGCGAACTTCAGCAGCACACGCCAGTAAAATGGCGCTACAGGCCAGAAATATTTCGGAACGCCTTCTGCCAATAAGCGCCTAATAACTTTCTTGACAGACGGCAGCTCAACAAATAGAGAGCCTTTCGCAGCACACAGTAACCAATCAGACATGGCACCCATCCCAGAGCCCCTCGTAGCTAATCAGCAAATGGGTGCGTCCACATCAAATGAGCCACCACATTATTGCACTGCTGTATTCTTAACTGTTCAGTGACCGCACTGACTACAAAGTTGATGTTATGTCCAAAAATTCAACTCGCAACCATTTGTGTACTTTTTGACAATACAACCATCCCTCCTACATCCATCATCATTGGTTTTTACTTTGTTAGTTAGAACATATTGTAATTTTTTTAATTTTTTAGATAATGAACCAAACATAGTACAGTTTTTAACTAGCTAACTGTTGCACATCCTTCAAATATTATTTACCGAGCGAAATGGCGTAGGGGTAAACCACTAGACTTACATTGGGGAGGCGCTGTTTCGATTCCCGGCCCACACATCCCAATTTCGGTATTCCACAGTTTCCCGAAATCACGCAAGGCGAATACTTTATTACAGGCCATGGCCGATCCCTTCCTCATCCCTGATTCTCTGAGCAATTTGCCTAGTCACTAACGGCATCGCTGTGGACAAGACGTTAAGCCCTACCGACCTTCAGGTATTAATGAAGCTGCAAAAACAATGTATTAATTCAGTGTGAAGTATGCTGCTGCTCTTATCCCGGGAGAGCCCGCCACGAGTGCTGGTTACTCCTAAACCCGAGGGGGGTCGCGGTGGCTAAGTGGTTAGACTGCTTGCCCCCCACCAAGGTAAACCGGGCTCAATCCCCGGCTAAGCCACTCACGGATTTTTGCAAGTGAATATCGTGGCGGACGATGCTGCTGGTCGGCGAGTTTTCTCGGGGATCTCCCGATTCCCCGCCCTTGCATTCCAGTGCTGCTCCATTCTCACCTCATTTCACCCTCATCGGCTTTCAAGACCTCATTGTTAAGAGCCGCCCAAAACTCTCAACTCAACTCCAAAACCCGAATGGACTAGCAAGTGGCTTTAGTAGACGCACAGCAAACGTGCTTGGCTCGGCGCATCCAGTCGTCTGCCAAATGCTGCATGATTTGAGCCACACCAAACGTATTCTTAACCAGAAAAACCGAGTTAACGGTTCCCGTAGTGCAGCAATATTTCATGAAATTTCCATTAATGCAGTAATGTATTTTATGCGACTTTTAAGTAATGGAAAATTATATATCGGTGACCAACGAAAGCAAATTAATCTCGAAACTTCTTTCCTTGGAAACCAGGTTTATTGTAATAGTGTTTTTTATTCCGTTATGTGCGAATATCAACCCTAATTTCATTCAGAACTGTCCTTAAAAAAATATTTTCAAAATTGGTTTGGTGATGTAAAATTAAACGGATTTAAAAATAAATCCGTTTCAGNCTGTCCTTAAAAAAATATTTTCAAAATTGGTTTGGTGATGTAAAATTAAACGGATTTAAAAATAAATCCGTTTCAGCGCAATATTATAATTTGTATTTTATACAGTTGCGAGTTTAATAACGTTTAAATTGCTGCAGTTGTGTGTTTCATAAAATGTTTCGTTATTTTCAAGCATGTCAAAGTAAGCTTTTGAAATTTAAGTGCGTGAGATTTGTTAATGAGAAATTATAGTGGTACCCAACATTTCCTTCTTCTGATTTTANCTGTCCTTAAAAAAATATTTTCAAAATTGGTTTGGTGATGTAAAATTAAACGGATTTAAAAATAAATCCGTTTCAGTGCAATATTATAATTTGTATTTTATACAGTTGCGAGTTTAATAACGTTTAAATTGCTGCAGTTGTGTGTTTCATAAAATGTTTCGTTATTTTCAAGCATGTCAAAGTAAGTTTTTGAAATTTAAGTGCGTGAGATTTGTTAATGAGAAATTATAGTGGTACCCAACATTTCCTTCTTCTGATTTTAAACAAGTTATTTGGATCATAGTTGTTTTAATGTGTTAAAGGCATATAACCTTTGGCATCAACATTGTCCCATAACAATTGCACCAATATTTCAATTAAATAAGTTTAGGAATAAAATTTACGTTGCCGAGGTAATAGTATTGTAAGTATTAATTAATCCCATGTAAGTGGTGCCAAATGCAACTGTGCGAATATATATATATAAAAACATACACTGGAACTACACCATAAATAGATAACAGTTTCGATTAAATGTTACAGGAACATGAATGCATTGCCTTCATACGACCCTCAGAATTGCAGATTACATTTCATCAGTCACTTCAGGTGCATGTTCTCGGCAAATAATGGAGTTCTAACGCAAGAAAAATGTGCCTGGTTCTCATTTTAAAAAAATATTAAATTATGTAAGTAGTCAGAAATGGGGGGTTCAGAAACCGGGATTGGGGATGGGGACGACGGACGTGGGACGAGGGACGCGATTTCTAAAATTTGGAAATGTCATTTTTCCCTTTTTCCCTCGAGATTTCCTTATCCCCCCTAAAAAAAACGTCAAAATGTCCCTAATTTCCCTCAATATACCTCGAATTTCCCTCAAAATTTCCCAAAATTTTGGATTTCATGCACAATCCGGCCGGTTTGCACAATCCGGATGAAGCCAGCTTAAAATTGTGCAATGTCAGCTGGAATATGCAACCCCACTCCCTTTCCCTTTTACCCTCCAAATTTCTCTTTTTCTCCCAAAAATTGGCAAATTTGCCAGAATTTCACTCAAAATTTTCCGAATTACCCTCAAAATTATCCAAAATTGTAAAAATTACGTTTCCAACATTTTGGTTTTTTTAATTTCCAGAATTTTCAAATTTTTTCAAAGATAAAATTATAAAAAAAATTTGGCATTTAAAAAAAAATTAAGACGCCATTTTGTCAGCCAGTAACCTGGCGAATCCCTACGACAATTCCCGAACTTTTTAAAATACAGTCGTCAAATTCATAACATAGACATCACTCCCACAACGAAAATTATCAGAGTCGTCTATACCCTATGCATACTTATAAGCATAAATGGCCGTATTTACCGAACCGTTTTTAGATACAGTCGCCAAATTCGTAACATAGACATCACCCCTGACAGTGAAAATTATCAGAGTCATTTATGCCCTATACGAGCTTATAGGCGTAGTTGACCGTAATTTTCTAGCCGTTTAAAATACAGTCGCCAAATTCGTAACATAGGCAGCACCCCCAACAACGAAAATTATCACAGGGTCATTTATGCCCTATGCGAACTTATAAGCATAGTTAGTCACAATTTCCGAACCGTTTAACTTACAACCTACCAGCCATTTATAAACATACATAGCAGAATATACATTTCTTACTCAATAAGAATTTAAAAATAAAAATAAACAACATTTTATTTTTTCTATATGTATTCATATTCTTAACCAAATCATATGCATATGTACATAATATATCATGCAATAAAGTCATTAACTCTGAGTTCATCAATAATCAAATTTATCTCTTCTCTGACATAATGATATCCACTTCTCTGCAATGAAACCAGCACCCATAGTCTATCAACCAAGTCATTGGAGTCTTCAGAAAATAAGTAGCTAGACTTCATGGCACTTTTCGCAGGAGGTTCGCGATACATGTCTGCATCTATGTTCTTCTATGATGAGTAGGATGTTAGATACCTCTGGGCCAGAGTACTAGGTTCGAATCTGCGTTTATTCTGTCCCAACTTCAAGTAGCTCTTATGTTTAGCAACACGTTTATGCTTTTCCATTGCAGATGTCGACACTTCATCATCATCAGTAGAATATGTATATTACATATCGTTAGCAATGAACTATATATATCCAACAAAATAGGTTAATACGTGACTGTACTCAATGTATGTTCATCCCAAATACTGGCAGTCTGTCAGACATTTATAAGTAGGTAACAAGCAGGTCATGACGTGACAACCCGAGGCGGACATGTACATTAAGTTAGGCGAAAACAAAAATTCCATTGGGAAGTGTGGGACGTTAAGGTCAACACTGCCATGCACGCTGATGTAAATTAATATAAAAATGTAAAGGATAATAATTATAAGCACTTACAAACCATTGCAATAATCATATATTACTCATACATGACCCTTACGAGAGGAATTCAGTTATACAGAACATGGTAACAATTTATTCCGTTCGAATACAGCAAGCAGTAAATATTACAATGACTCTTTAAAAATATCGCTTCGTATAAACTGTTGTTTGTAGTGGATATCGTCCCTAAACACTTTTAGGTCTATAAAAGCAGTCCGGACCGACACTACAAATCGCTTAAAACATCTTTCTCTCATCTAGAGGTCATAGTGAAAAATGTTCGATATAATGTTCGAGTAGCTAGAAAAGTTTATAGTCTAGCTAGAAAAGTTTATAGTCTAGCTGGAAAAGTTTATAGTCTATCATAACATATGGAAAGATTAAATCCCTTACAGCACACGACAAAGATACCGAGCTCGCACACCTACCTAAAGAATCCCTTCTCGCATATACACGACATTAAATAAAATCCGTCGACAAACACCTATCTGTCTAACTGCAACAGGACGAAGAGATTATCGACTGTTCTCCCACGCCTACAATTTTTTCCAGATAGTGCTACCATTACAGAAACACCACATCCCAGGAGCTGGTGTAAGACACATCGGAAGCAAGCAGCAGCAAAAGAAAAACAAGGCACCATCAACACTGAAAGATGAACGAGTATAAAGAAGTTGAGAGGTTGCATTGACGGCTAGACGGCGATCGAGATGTTAAGGTAATCTATTTCAGTTCAGCAACCATGCTACCGTTTATACCACAGCCAGCCGTCGTCCACTGAGGTAACCCAAGACGAGCAATACAAATTAGCATGGTGTGCGAACGGTATAAAAGCGAGCGCCACGTAAAATGAACGTCATTCCGTTGTCGAGCGCGGTGGTGGTGGAAAGCATACCTTTCCTACCACATTAATCTACTTCTACTACTACAATATGAAGACGGAATCAATGATTGAAGACTTGCCATTTGTTAACACCGTCGATATCGTCAACAGGAAGGTGCCCTGAAGAGCTGCTACTGCTACAGACATTACAGAGTCATCATAACTACTACGATCGTGTACGCTGCTACAATATGAAGAAGGGACCAATGGTTGAAGACTTACCAAATGTAACATGGTCAACAGCAAGGGACCCAGAAGAGTTGATGCAATCATTACGATATCGATGTGACTATTGCGAAAATACTTTTAGTAAAAGTTGTAATGCACACCGACATGAAAGTGCACATTGGATGTTCAGCCCAGCATACAAAGGGTTCTACTGCGATAACTATGATAATGTGTTTACCCGCAGTGATAATCTGTATAGACATAACAAGAAGTGCAAAGGCCATGTTTGTAGTTCATCGGGAAGCGAGTGTATGTATTGAGGCAAGATATTCAGGAATCGCACAGCTGCCAAAGGTCATGAAGATAGTAACTGCAAATTTGTCACTGTCTACAAGACCTACCCATAAGTCAACTGCTGCGCGGTATATGTAAGTAAGAATGGCTTGAATGCTTACAGCAGGAATTGTTTTGCAAAAATGCTCACCATAAATGTATCGCTTGAATGAAGAATATGTTGAACATGTATCAAATAATGATAATAAACTCATTATGATAAGTCTATAAATAAAGGTAAATGTATATGAATTATTTATGTTATTCATTTATCTTAACCCACACTTATATTAAGTTCACCGCAATGACTAGAGATATCTTCGCTTCTCCAGTCGACCACTAGAGTGGACGACCAGGGTCTGCTAGGGTCGCGATAGCCTTCAGCCATGTTTGTTTCCCCTACCACCTGTCATGCCGAGAAAACCTCGCCGGGGCATTGTGGCGGGGATCTGGGGTCGGGGAATCGTCGCGGGAATTCGCCGGGCCGTCGTCACAGGGATCTGGGGTTGGGGCATCGTCGCGGATATTCTTGGAATGCAAGAACATTAATTTTGGGCACTAGCTTACAAAATGGCGGCCATAAAAAGTTGGCATTGACCTTGAAAATAGAAATTTCGGGAAATTTTGAAAATCGAATCCCTCAATCCCCCGCCAGACGCCGTGGTTATTTTCGTTGTCAAGAGTGATGTCTATGTTATGAATTTGACGACTGTATCTTAAATGGCTTGGCAATTACGACCAACTATGCTTATAATTTCGCATTGGCCATAAATTATACTGTGATAATTTTCGTTGTCGGGGAGTGATGTCTATGTCACGAATTCGGTGACTATCTTAAATGGGTTGTAAATTACGACCAAATATGCTTATAAGTTCGTATAGGGCATAAATAACCATGCCGTCATTTTCGTTGTCGGGAGTAATGTCAATGTTATGAATTTGGCGACTGTATCTTAAACAGTTCGGGAATTCCGGTCAACTATGCATATAAGTATGCATAGGGCATAACTTACTGTCATAATTGTCGTTGTCGGGGGTGATGTATATGTAACTAATTTGACGACTATCTTAAACGAGTTGGAAATTACGACCAACTATGCTTATAAGTTCGCATAGGGCAAAAATAACCAAAATTAAAACAATTGAAAAAAAAAATTTATTTGACTTTTAGAAAATTTTGGAAATTAAAAAATTAAAAATTTTGGGAAATTTTGAAAATACGATTTTTAAATTTTAAAAAAATTGTGAAGGAATTTCGGAAAATTTTGATTATTTGGGAGAAAAAAGGGCAAAATGACCTCATTTACAAATTTTGGAAATCGCTTCCTTCGTCCTCATCTCCAATCCCTGTTTCTGAACCCCCCATTTCTAACTTCTTATGTATTATAATGTGGCTATATAAAACTTACGTGGTCAAATACTACAATCATCCTAACCGCCCCCTGCATCCTTACATTGGAAACAAGGAATTCCAGATAAATAATGGGAAATAATTACAAAACACGAAGACGTGCATTGAGAGGAAGTGGTCATATTCAACACAAAACAGTCCGAAATTTTTTTCTACCACATACACCACATTTAACAAATAATTAAACCTTTACCACTGAAACACACGTTATTATTATGTTATAACACGGCCATAGTATCAACAAACATGAAACAAGCTGCATGCATTGGCAAACCACATGTTGACATCCTCTTGCTAAAAAAAATCCTGCAACTTACAACAGCAAGAGAAACTGTAAGAACTTGTTCGCACCATAGTTCATGCGAAATAAAAATGTGTGAATGATGTAGGTTTTTCCCACGCTGCAATGATAACTATACTACACTTGTTTGCGTAAAGCTCAAAATAAATTAATAGATGCCGAATGAGTTGTGCACTGTAAGGTAGGAGTAAAAAAAAACCCCCCTGATTTCTAGACGGGACATTGCACCACCCGTCCTCCCTGGAGGTGACATGGAATGAGGCCCTGGTATGGAATGGAGGCATAACGCAGAAAAATGAGACAGTCCAGATGTCGTGTCCAGAGAATTGTACGAAACAATTCTTAAAACCAATTAAGGTAAGAATAGATATACGGAAAGTCTGTAATTTACATCCCCGGTGTTGTGTTATTATATAACGGCGTTACAATAAATGGTTTTATGGGATATACTGACCCAAGGAAACGAGCGTAGATATTATCCTCACTAAGTGAATGTGAATAATAGCAGCACGAGCAAGAAGACGGAGAGCAGCTAGAGACAACTAACTGGTGTAAGGCTAGGTTAAGTCGTTCTCAGTATGGTACAGTTTTGACATCTAAATCCAATAGAACATATTGTGGTGGGATCATAACAGACTAATGCAGCACGACGACTTCAGAGCTCTGCGCTGATATCCAACAAATTCATAAGGTAGTCATCATGTAGTTCGTTTTCTCTACCACATTCGAACAATGAGTTCTTCGATGTCCAAGCACTCAGCTCTACAAAGCGTCATGAATACACTAGAATAACATGAAAAGTAATTTACTTCTCTACTACTTGAAACTTACTGGGTCGCGAACGCCATGCTGGAGTATTACAGTTTAATTTCCAGTTGCACAAATGAAGCAGAAGCACAGTAAATAGTTTCCGAGCGGAAAGAATGTTAGCCAGCTACTAATGCCAAGGAACTACTCCTAGCAATGTTGTCCAACATTTACTTTGACATTTACATACCTTGTTGACGTTTAATAAGTAAAGCCCGTTTGCCACACTCGATGTTTCCTTGGAAGATTCCGTTCAAGCTTGCATAGCAGCCGGTATGGTTGTTTTATGGAAGGTTTTGCCATCCGCTGGTAGTTTTTATGGACGTTTCGGTAAATTATCATGTGTAGATTTCCGTGTAAGTTTTCCAAGAAAGAGGAAATTTTAACCAATGAGAGAGAGAGGGTAGTGAATAGTGTTAGGATGCTCATAGTGACAATAGTTGTCATTAAAGTTAATTATTTTAGAAACAGTGATAAGCTATTAGACATGAGTAAATAAAAGTAGATAAAAACCGATAAAATGTAATGAGTAGTATAAAAAAGAGAAGTTTTTCACAAGGGGACGGGGGACTGCAGCGTCGGAGAGGCTCATGCTATGTCATTACGGTCGTCCGGTGGCCATTTTTCCCTTAAATTTCTCTTTTTCCCTCAAAATTTCTCTTTTTTCCTTAAAACTTCCCGTTTTTTCCTCAAAAAAGTCCCGAGCCTCTCACTTGCAAAAACGAGCCTCATAAAGGCACATTTGGATACATCGGAAGGATTTGGGAAGCTCGCTTCTCGAGGGCAGAGCAGTGGCGACCATATTGGTTTTATAGGCATAGGATATGCCAAATCGATACACAGGGTCCAGGGTCTATAGTCAGACCTGAACATCAGCCATCTTGGTTCTGTGACCATCTTAGCCACCATCTTAGATCCAGGTAACCGTGACTTTTACCTTGACCCATGACCTTGGTCCCATGCTCATTAACTTGGATGACCTTGAACACAAAAAAACTGCGTAAAAATCGAGGAAAACATTACATCGATGACCCCAACCAATATGTTGGATGCCAGTGACCTTTTGATCTTTAAAACAAAAGCTCGAGAAAAAAATGTGAAAATCGAACAAATTCATTAAAGTCGGCAAGCATATTACATTACTGACTACGACCACCATGTTGAATGTCGGTGACCTTAACCTTGAATTTTTACCTTAAACCCAAAAATCCTAAAAATGTTCTTAACATTTATATAAAATTAATTAAAAATGTACATAAAATTATAAAAAATTACTAAAAAAATATTTTAAAACTTTTATTAAAAATAATTTTGGAACGTTATTTTAAAAAACTTACATTTTCAGAGGTCCCCCATAGCACCATGTCCAGCAGACGACTGACCATCGTCCAATCAATCACACTGGCATAACCTTTCCCTCCCCTACCAATGTTTCTCATTNATCCACCATATTGGTTTTTTCGTTTGTCATTTGTTTACATTTTCAACACCTAGGTGGCACTGATGACTCCAACCACCATATTAGATCTGGGTGGCTTTCACCTTGACCTCACATCTGTGACCTTGACCTCATACCCATGACCTTGCATAACCTTGAACCCAAAAAGAAATTCTAAAATTTTTATGGAATTAAAAAAAAATAAAACATTAAAATAATTAATAAAATTCTTATCTTTCGATCAATCTTTCGATCAATCTCGCAATCTTTCCATCAAACAGCACCACAATCAGCACCTCAATCGGCAAAGCAATCAGCACCACAATCAGCAAATCACACACCAATCCACAACAATCCACATGTTAATTCACACCAATACATACCAATCCACACCAAAACACACCAATACACACCAATCCACACCAATACACATCATTCCACCCAAGTCCACATCAATCCACAAACCAATCCACACCAATCCATACCAATTCACACCAATCCTTCGAAATATTCCTCCACAATCCACAACGATGCACGACAATCCTTCACAATCCTCCTCTACAATCCACAGCAACCCACGCCAATTATTCGATCAATCCCAATCTTTCGATCAATCCCTATCCTTAAAAATCCTCCTGCGCAATCCACATGTTTTCACCAATCGTTGGCGCGGTTGTTTGACCCAGGCTTGCTCCTCCTGTGCCTGATCCACTAGGGTATTACAGGAGACACCTTTCTGAGCATAGTTACTAGGGGAGTGCGATCAGGACTTCCATTACTTGCACGACCGACGTCTAGTTGTCACTTCAGGCTTTGCACATATAGAGAAAATATGGCTATTATACACCAGGCTGTTTGGTGCGCACTCCCCTGCAGTCTTGGACTAAGTCCATAACCTTGGATTCATTGAGCTTGGTCAGAGCTCGTAATTGTCAGTAGTTGAATACTGCCAATAGAAAGAGTATCGCTCTTTCCAATCGCAGTGGGAGGATGTTCTCCACCTTGCACCATGCGTGGTTCCTCCTCACCTATCAACAGCAACGCACAGAGTTGAATCTGCGCGCGCCACCTTGATGGGGCCAAGTGCTATCCTCACTCTACAAACCCGCTTTGCGAACGAGTCCTCTTACTAGGCGGACCAGACCGTCGACCCTTCGTTGATGAGCACCAACCCTTCGAAACATGACAACCTGCGTGAGACAGCAACGCTTGCGTTCCACGGCAATTGCTACTGTCCCTTCCAGTGTCAGGAAGCCCGCCCTCCAGGCAAGTACCCACCTCCAGATCTCCTTCAGCAACCAATGCCAATCCTTCGATCAATCCCAATCCTTCGATCAATTCCAATCCTTGGCAATCCTCCGCAATCCACAGCAACCCACGCCAATCCTTCGATCTATCCCAATCCTTTGATCCATTCCAATCCTTAGATCAATCCCAATCCTAAGCAATCCTCTTCCGCAATCCACAGCAATCCATGTCAATCCTTCGATTAATCCCAATCCTTCGATCAATCTCAATCCTTCGATTAATCCCAATCCTTCGAGCAATCCCAATCCTCCAGTTAATCCCAATCCTTCGATTAATCCCGATCATTCGATCAATCCCAATCCTTCGATCGACCCTCCGATCAATTCTCCGGTTTGTCCCTCACCCATATGATGTATAGAAATTACATTCGTTCGCCAACTGTCTCCAAATTTGTACATGTCGACAAAAATGTTTTGTATGCAGTCCACTATCCATGCATTTTTATACTAAAGTCTTTATTAACATGCTGTATGCAGATCTTTCCATTAATAGTCAAGTGCTTATAGCACCGCTTTACAGTTACGTGGGATGAAATTATACACTAACAAAAAAATCAAAACACAATTATTATTTTAAAAATAATAATTTTGTAATTTTAATTTTAGAAGAAAGCAGTTCATCAGATCATTCGATATAATCCCTGACCTGCAGTTTACTAATGATTGAAGATATCTCTTTAATGTGAGAGAAATCTCCACCTTGATGGAAAGTGATCAAATGTCTGAGTCTATCAACAAGTTCAGTCGGGTCTTCGGGAAATAGGTAGCCAGTATTCCCAGCACCTCCTGCCTTCTTTATGTCGCTTGTTGCAGCAAATTTGTTGTAGGGGTGTGTCAGTGCGTTGAGAAAATTGTCATCGTCTTCAGCACTATCACTGTCTTTATGTTCATTTTGATCAGTGCTGCCTTCATCTGTATGGTCAGAAAACAACTGTCTTAGTAAATGTTGTTTCCCTTTAGACGATCTATCCAACGATACCATATTCGATCCCTGTTCCCATTTGCCATTTCAAAGCGCACCCCCCCCACCCCCCTCANATATAGGGTATAGTTATCAAAAAATTTTCGCGAACCCCCGATGTCGTGTTGTTTCCGAGAACAACGGATGATACAGGTGCTGTGAATCTTCCTGTATATTAGAAGTATCAAATGTGTACACGGCACTGCTTTTATCTGGCATTTTGTAAAATGACAACCAAACAAACGAAATTTTTGTGTCGTGGGTACTGTAACAGGTGATGTAAATTGGTATGTTTTAAGTAGGTCAGGCACTCATTTTAAAAATGGCTGTCATATAGCCAATTTAGCTTGGTACGCTATAACATAGAATCTTTGTAATTAATTCCAACTCAACTGTGTAAGCTAGTGGTATACAGGATGTTTCAGAAGTGATGGGCAAAAATATAGGGATGAGACGCACTAATGAAGAGAAGTTAAAAAGGTCCAGTAATTATGGGTCTGGAACTTAACCATTCACGAGATAATGGCGTTTTTGTGCTGATTAAGCCGCCAGTGAACTCCGAGCGCTTGGATAATGCAATGCGGCAATGTTTTGTTTACAGTGGCAACAAACATGCCCCGTACTATACCACCCTCTCATCCATCTGCTCTCCGACCCCTTTCACATTGCATAAGCTTAGTACTAAACCACACACAAGCAGTGTGTCGTGAACGTGGTGACTATGTATATTGTGCATGAAAGGTATGTGTAACAGTATGTACAGCAGCGTGATTCACTTGTGCGAATGTGTTGTAAACATGGACCACGATTACAACAATGTAGAGTATGCAGATATNACAGCAGCGTGATTCACTTGTGCGAATGTGTTGTAAACATGGACCACGATTACAACAATGTAGAGTATGCAGATATTCACGTCATGTATGGCAAAGCCAACTGCAATGCACTGGAGGATACGCCTCTGTCTGCAGAAGCTTTTATGCACAGAAGGCATCCAGAAGAGAACATTCATCAGATCCATCAACGCCTTAGAGAAAATGGGCCCTCCACACTCCACCAACGACCAGGTAGACCGAGCTCCATAACACCTGATGTAGAAGAACATGTGTTAGAACATGTAGATGTAAACCTAGGGACTTCGACTAGGAGGGTGTCTATGCAAGAGGGAATAATTGCAAACAGTGTATGGCGAATCTTACATCTCCAGTTACTGTACCCATACCACATCCAATGTGTGCAACGTCTCAAGAACACAGACTTCCTTCCCAGATTGAACTTCTGCCAGCAGATACAACACCAGCGAGCCCTAGACCCCAGTTTTTAAACAATGTGTTGTTTACACACGAGCTGGGTTTATCCATGACTGCATTTTTAATTTCCACAACTGTCACATGTGGACCGCAGTCAATCCGAATGCAGTGAAACAAGCACGACATCAACAAACGTTCTCGTTCACTGTTTGGTTAGGAATACTCGGCGACTGATTAATTGGACAATAATTTCTACCACAGAAGCTAAATGGCGAACGGTACATGTGCTTTATGCAGGACGATCTTCCAACGTTGCTCGACGATGGGCCATAGCAGAAATAACAGCGGATTTGATTTATGCACTATCGTGCATCCTTCTATGTGTAAGACGATATCTAAACAGACAAGACATGGTGACCATTGGATACGTAGAGGAGGACCTGTACCATGGCCTCCTAGATAACCGGATTTAAATGCATNACAAGACATGGTGACCATTGGATACGTAGAGGAGGACCTGTACCATGGCCTCCTAGATAACCGGATTTAAATGCATAGGATTTTTGTGTACGGGGTTATGCCAAAAGACTAGTTTACAATACAGTAGATATTGCCACACTTGAAGAACTGCAACATCGGATTGTACAGGTTTTCCAGCAAATGAAAAATGACCCCGGATTGCTCTAGCACATTCACAGGTCTTTGCGGAGATTACTAGACAGATGCATTCAAGTACATGGTCAGGATTTTGAACACCTACTGTAAACGTCTTCAGATAACATGTTCANACAAGACATGGTGACCATTGGATACGTAGAGGAGGACCTGTACCATGGCCTCCTAGATAACCGGATTTAAATGCATTGGATTTTTGTGTACGGGGTTATGCCAAAAGACTAGTTTACAATACAGTAGACATTGCCACACTTGAAGAACTGCAACATCGGATTGTACAGGCTTTCCAGCAAATGAAAAATGACCCCGGATTGCTCTAGCACATTCACAGGTCTTTGCGGAGAATACTAGACAGATGCATTCAAGTACATGGTCAGGATTTTGAACACCTACTGTAAACGTCTTCAGATAACATGTTCANATACTAGACAGATGCATTCAAGTACATGGTCAGGATTTTGAACACCTACTGTAAACGTCTTCAGATAACATGTTCATATTGTACTGTACCTTGTGTATCCACATACGTCACTGTTGTTCAACCCAAACTGTTGCTTTCGTGTATGTTCAATTACATTTCTGTTGGTGGTGCCGCAGCCACAATTATGACTTGTTCTGGCTCGTGATTGATACATTAAATCAAAGTGCCACTGTTTTTGTTGGCATTTGTACTTAGTATTCAGCAGGCGCCAACCAGCATACGACTGCCATTATCTAGTAAATGGTGAATTTCCGGACCCATGTTAACTGGACCTTTTGGCTTCTCTTCATTTGTATGTCTCAATCCTACATTTTTGACCATCACTTCTGAAACATCCTGTGTATTGCAACCATCAAATGTGTACATATAAAGTCCCTTTGTCTGTATCTTGCAGACACGCACATTGCTATGTGATATCTCCTGAAAATACCAACAGATTCCCACCAAATTTGGCACACATGAAAAATGATATTTTTGAGTACTTCAGACTTATTTTCAAAATGGTTGCCATATATAAATTTTAACTTAGTTATATCTACGAAACTAAGAAACAATTTCAACTTAGGCCCTACCTTTGTATTCTGGTTATATAAGATTATAACTTATCAAATTTGTCTATAAAGGATTTCATATCTCCCCCAATTTGTTAGATAGTCCACATGAAATATAAATATTTTATGTCATCTCGAGATACAAACAACTACTACCAAATTTGGCGAATAAGTTGTACTGTGGTAAGCCAATATGGCTTTTTAAATGTTTTAAGTGTGCCAGACACTTATTTTCAGAATGGTGGATATGAAAACATTTTAGCTAAGTGTGCTATATTTACGAAACTGTCTAACCGATTTTTACTTAACTTTGTATACTGGCACTAGCTATGACAGTCTTCGAATTTGCTAATATGACTTTTTTTTGTCCTCCATTTATGAAGATCGTCACACGAAAAAAATTGAGGTTTTTAGCCATTTCTCGAGTACCAATCAACCGATTCTACGAAATTTTAAATGCAAGTAGTGTTACAGTTGGGTATGTGAACTAACAGGTTTTAGGCATGGCAGGTCTTTTTAATGGCAGTAATATTAATAATTTAGGTTACTGTGTTAAGTATATTAAACAATTCAACAAAAATCAACAAAATTTTGTACACTGACATTATCCATTACAAGCATCAATTATACATAAAAAGTACTATANTATTACTGGTTTCGTGTCCATTTGTGTACAGTATTCGCTTAGCTAATATGTATTAAAATTACATGTTTGGCTAAACCGATAAAGATTGTAAGTATACAAGAAGTGATAAAAAAAAATCAGAGTATAGCGAGTTCAAGCTCTTACATTAGTTGCAATAGTTTAAATCCTGGAGAAAAATATTATTAGGCCTACTTAAATCGATTTCCGTGTATAGATTTATTATTTTTAAATGGAAAATAGTCAGCGTGTGTTTTTAAGATTTTAAATATCGTAGTAATAACTGCAGTAAAAACATATATCTACTTAAGCTAATATTGTAAACGGAATTCGGTAATTTGTGTTATATACATTAATTAAACACGTAAAAGTTTTAGATATTGTAATAATAATGATTAAGTAAGTTTATATATACTAAGTTATTAGTGTACCTACTTTTTCTGTTTTGCTACACACTTCAATTAATAAATACACTTTCTGGTCACGTTCATAATTATCCTCAGTAGAATTAATAGAGAATGCGTAGGATTCTTCTCACCTAAATTTTTAAAATTAAACACAAGCAAAGATTTGGTTGTTATGAAACTGTCTGTGCAAACAGCAATCAATTGGAAAATTTAAATGCATTCAAAAATACGCAATCCATACCCCGTCCATAAGAAGACCTTTTAGCTGCTGGCAATACACACGTACTCGTCGATTCTATTTTCATCATACATGTCTGCGTACACTCACCACTCGCACACAGTCAATATAAGTTACATCATTTCAAAGAAAAATTAACATTCTAACTTGTGGAAATACAAACAAAATATTGTGAATTCTTACAGCAGAGGACTACATATNATGAGAAAATTTAACATTTGGCCACATTTCCAGAACAATTACACTAATATTCACCTAATTATTGGTATCAGTAGTGCTACAGAAGCCCATTTAAACTCACATAATTTAAGTGGGGTCAGACAATGATTTTCGAAATGGTGGCTAGATAAATATTTTTATAAGTTTGTCATATTTATTAAACATTTTAACCAAATTCAATTAAACTTTGTATATTGACAATATCTATTAAAAGCATAGTATACAGAACTTTTTTTCAGCAATTTTGAACATTAGCACAAATTAAGAAAATTAAGGTTTTAAGTCATATCTCAGAGATCAGTAAACCAATTTCGCCAAATTATTCGCACAAGTATCTCTATGGTAGGCCATGTTTTAAGTGACTCAGATACTTATTTTCAAAATGACGACCCTGTAAATCTTAGGTTTGAAAACCCCATCATTCAAGAAATTAGACTGATTACATCCGAAGTCGATGCTCCGAATCCTATTTCCGTAATGTAGTTGATTGCATGCCAGTTATGGTAGAAGGTTTCTTGGTTCGAGTCCTGGATAAGGCATGTGTGTATTTGTAATTGTATAACTACTGTTGCATGCATTTCTGGTTTAATCTCTAATGATACTGCTGTCAACGAGACGTCAAGGCCTACCTACCGTTTAAGCTTTTAAGAACTTNTTCTGGTTTAATCTCTAATGATACTGCTGTCAACGAGACGTCAAGGCCTACCTACCGTTTAAGCTTTTAAGAACTTCATTAATAATGATTTGCATCCATGTAGAGCAAAGTAGGCTCATTAGTAATATCAGTAACTTCTTGTTCTGTATTTCTTTAATGAAAATTAACATTGCTATGAACTCATCACTTTGTTCATGCACCATCCAAACAAAACTATGGAATTTCTAGGAACTAATATGCAAATTCATACTCTAACATGTATAAAACAACAAACATTANTCCAAACAAAACTATGGAATTTCTAGGAACTAATATGCAAATTCATACTCTAACATGTATAAAACAACAAACATTAAATTCGGTAGTCATGAATTTAAACATTATACTCGCAGTACCACGTCATCAAAACTATTTGTATTAATTCGTTGCCAACTTAAGGCCATTCGGAGTGTAAATTTTTTATATCATATTTCAATAGTGCATGCTCAAATGAATATATTAGTGTGGTATAATAATATTTGTTAATGTTTATTATTGAAATAAAGCAGCATTGATTTCAAAATTTTATTATCTTGATAGACGATTTTAAGCTTGTTTTGAAACTGTACATAAGAATTTCTTTCGATTTTAAAATAGTTAGTATGTCTACTATTTAATAACAAAATCACGTTTTCTTTGTATTGATATAAATGAAATTACCACATCTTAAATATGTACCAAATTTATAAGTGTTTGGAGAATTAAATCACATCCTAATTCTGTTTGCATGGCCAAGGAAAAACTTCATTTGTCAGCTTGATTATTAATAAAACCAAACAGAAAATTTCATTACATTATCATAATTACTTTGGGTGGAAATGTTATTTTACTACGACAATATTCTACACTGACGAAAGTAACGACATCAAAACTTGTTTTCTCGGCGGGTAGTGTACGAAGCAGCCACATGGCACCTTACTTTGAATCACCTGCAGCTCCCCAAGCTCAAGACCATACAGAAAACTCTCTTTCCTCTTCACTTGCAGGAATTCCTCTCACCAGAGACAAGAGCATATTACTTTGCTGTTTAGGAAAATGGCTTACAGTGGCTATTGCAACGTCCCTTTACAGCCTCATATTCGTTTCTTTAATTATTACGCTACTGTTTATTGTTCAATTAAACACATGGAATGAAATTATATCCCA
The DNA here is from genome assembly GCA_002778355.1 of Clitarchus hookeri. Lineage (NCBI taxonomy): Eukaryota > Metazoa > Arthropoda > Insecta > Phasmatodea > Phasmatidae > Clitarchus > Clitarchus hookeri. The sequence goes on along the minus strand of NQII01001985.1, from coordinate 356,685 downwards.
CGTCTAGGCTTGCTGCAAATAAGTATGCTTTACAATATGACGAGTGCATATTGTAGAAACTGTCTTTTAATTTGTAAACAAATATCGGTAACATTGGAAAGAGATATGTTTAGAGTTGTCTTTCAATTTAAAAAAAATTGTGCACAATAAAAAAAACTTCCTTTCGTTCCGCAGTATTACTGGTTTCGTGTCCATTTGTGTACAGTATTCGCTTAGCTAATATGTATTAAAATTACATGTTTGGCTAAACNTATTACTGGTTTCGTGTCCATTTGTGTACAGTATTCGCTTAGCTAATATGTATTAAAATTACATGTTTGGCTAAACAGATAAAGATTGTAAGTATACAAGAAGTGATGAAAAAAAATCAGAGTATAGCGAGTTCAAGCTCTTACATTAGTTGTAATAGTTTAAATCCTGGAGAAAAATATTATTAGGCCTACTTAAATCGATTTCCGTGTATAGATTTATTATTTTTAAATGGAAAATAGTCAGCGTGTGTTTTTAAGATTTTAAATATCGTAGTAATAACTGCAGTAAAAACATATATCTACTTAAGCTAATATTGTAAACGGAATTCGGTAATTTGTGTTATATACATTAATTAAACACGTAAAAGTTTTAGATATTGTAATAATAATGATTAAGTAAGTTTATATATACTAAGTTATTAGTGTACCTACTTTTTCTGTTTTGCTACACACTTCAATTAATAAATACACTTTCTGGTCACGTTCATAATTATCCTCAGTAGAATTAATAGAGAATGCGTAGGATTCTTCTCACCTAAATTTTTAAAATTAAACACAAGCAAAGATTTGGTTGTTATGAAACTGTCTGTGCAAACAGCAATCAATTGGAAAATTTAAATGCATTCAAAAATACGCAATCCATACCCCGTCCGTAAGAAGACCTTTTAGCTGCTGGCAATACACACGTGCTCGTCGATTCTATTTTCATCCCACATGTCTGCGTACACTCACCACTCGCACACAGTCAATATAAGTTACATCATTTTAAAGAAAAATTAACATTCTAACTTGTGGAAATACAAACAAAATATTGTGAATTCTTACAGTAGAGGACTACATATNTAAAGAAAAATTAACATTCTAACTTGTGGAAATACAAACAAAATATTGTGAATTCTTACAGTAGAGGACTACATATTTTTAAGCAATGTTACACAACAGGCACCTTTGCACTTAGCGCAATATAAAATACAGTCAATGAAGAACTGTAAGACAGGGCGCCACGCCGTGAGGGCTGCCCGAACAATTTTGCCCTCGCCGGCGCGGCAACTGACATGCGCAGAACGATGCGCGAACGTTTGAGCCAACCTTATCATTATTGGTAGCATATTAATGAGATTTGGAAGTCTTCTGAATCATAGTGTTTATTTGTTTTTCAGATACAGTAGTTTATTATACATACATTTTAAATATTTTTTAAAAACTTACATTGTTTGCGCACAACTGTCAAAGAAAGATAGTTCACAATATCAAATTTAAATAATGATGATGGAACATTTATTTTGATTAAGTTTACTCATTTTTCCATGGTAATTTACTTGGTAATTGTTAAAATAATAACTCTATTCCTGTATGAGTTTTTCAATTCTGTTACATTGGCTATTTTTTAAATGTATTTTCCTGNTTTTTTTAAAACTTACATTGTTTGCGCACAACTGTCAAAGAAAGATAGTTCACAATATCAAATTTAAATAATGATGGTGGAACATTTATTTTGATTAAGTTTACTCATTTTTCCATGGTAATTTACTTGGTAATTATTAAAATAATAACTCTATTCCTGTATGAGTTTTTCAATTCTGTTACATTGGCTATTTTTTAAATGTATTTTCCTCNATTAAAATAATAACTCTATTCCTGTATGAGTTTTTCAATTCTGTTACATTGGCTATTTTTTAAATGTATTTTCCTGAAACTTTCTTTGTATGGTGGATTTATTTATTTTAATAATAGCAATATATTTATTGTATCATGAGAAGATTGTACTATTACAAAACTAAAAAATATGATCTATTTTAATTTTAGTATAATAACATTTATAAACATAATATATTTATTAGTAGTGGGCCTCTTTCTGGCTATGGTGATGGTAACTGTTCGGCGTGAACTGGGACATGCCAAGAAAGCCATGAGAATGTAACAAGTTCATTCTTGTGCTTACTAATAATATTTCAATGATTTCATAGCAGTAAATAATTGTGAAAGAGACAAATCAATTTTAATAAGAAAATATGTGTTAATATTATTCAAATGTAGTCCGACTTCATCTTTATTATATATAATATAAATGAGATTTGGAAGCCTCTGATTTATAGCGTTAATTGGTTTTTTTTTAACTACAGACATATGTTTTTTACTTACATTCTCTGTTTTCAGTTGTCTAACAAATATAGTTTGCAACATCATAACATTAAAAATGATAAAACATTTACTTTGATTCNTTTTTTTTTTTGCATTTGAGCTATTAGACGCAATTTTTTGAGTATCTACATATCTGTCGTGGTTTTTATAATCGCTATCAACAGTTTTGGTCCTCCGGGCCATTCGTGTGACGGTATTTTCAAGTGTTTTGATAAAACGTAAGAGTGTGCATCGAGCACATTGTGATAGGTGTTGAACAAAAACTGTACCTGGTTTTTCACGAGGACTTGATTGAAGACACTTCTAATGCTACATGTGGAAAAACCATCTTAATGTTTATTGTATTAGAAGTTTTCTACTTCAAAGATCGTTATTGTACTGGTATGTGATATCATTCTGTGTTTTGTTAAAACATCTGCCAATTCGTTGTGATTTTATTGATTCTTTATTCGTGTGTGTCTTCGGGCGCCTCACAGCGTGTTTTGTGTTATTTTGCGAGTGTTGGATGCTGTGCTCACAACTGTAAGACTTAAAGTTCATAATGGCCAAACGTCAATCAGCGCTTGTAAGGACTTGTTTGACTGAAGGACGTATCAAACATGTGTTTGACCTTGTGCGAGCTCTTGCACTTGATTCAAACAAGCAGAGACTTTTTCCCGCTGTTGTACTAGACCTATCACAAGTTCGTGACAAATTTGAGGCAGATTATGTTGCAGTTGAAACTGTCGCGGGTGAAATAGAGAATTTTGACAGAGAGAGACATGCCACGCGCATCTTATCGTTCGATGAGAAATACTTCGAAATAATGGTGGTCGTGGACTCCAATGATGAATCGAATATATGTAATGCATCGGCGATTCCTAGGTCAGACAGTCTCATGTAGCCTTCCCTAAACTTGTGTTGCGTAATTTTGACGGCAGTCCTCAGGAGTGGTCAAAATTCTAAACTTTGTTTCTTACACGTGTGGCTAATAATCACTAGCTGTCTGCAGTTGAAAAACTCGCATATTACAAAACACCACTCACTGGCGAACCGTTGGGCATGATACAGCCTTTGCCCATATCTGAGGAAAATTTTGACGTGGCTTGGAAATTGCTCTTTGGCCGATATNGAGAAATACTTCGAAATAATGGTGGTCGTGGACTCCAATGATGAATCGAATATATGTAATGCATCGGCGATTCCTATGTCAGACAGTCTCGTGTAGCCTTCCCTAAACTTGTGTTGCGTAATTTTGACGGCAGTCCTCAGGAGTGGTCAAAATTCTAAACTTTGTTTCTTACACGTGTGGCTAATAATCACTAGCTGTCTGCAGTTGAAAAACTCACATATTACAAAACACCACTCACTGGCGAACCTNTACACGTGTGGCTAATAATCACTAGCTGTCTGCAGTTGAAAAACTCACATATTACAAAACACCACTCACTGGCGAACCTTTGGGCATGATACAGCCTTTGCCCATATCTGAGGAAAATTTTGACGTGGCTTGGAAATTGCTCTTTGGCCGATATGAAAACAAGCACCTTATTGTATATGTCCATGTAGAGGTTCTGCTGCAACTATAAGCCATTCAAGTGTCGAATCTCCCATAACCCTATTCTTGCTCTCTTAGAACAAACAAAATTGACACGCCAACTCAAGACACGTTTGTAAGTGGTGAACCAAGTATTAGCCAAGATAGATGTACTGTGGAATAAAGATTATTATGTGGCATAGCTCTTCTAATAAGCAGGTAATTTTCTAAGAGTATGTAATATGATATTACCACAAATTTAAGAAACTGAACCCTAAACTTTAGCATTAAATAATGAAACGAAAAAAAAACCATTTCAAAGAGCACATGGATTTTACTTTAAACTAAATAGGTTTTGGTCAATGCTGACCATTATGAAAATGTATGATTATTAGTCAGAATTGGTGGCTTGCAAAACTTAATTCATCAATATTTGCCCTTCCTCCTGGTAATTAATAAACACATATGTGACAAGCAAATAATTTAAACGTATGTACGTTAATTTAATTAAAGACAAACAAAAGTAAAATCAAAACTTTCATTTCTTGAACTTTATATCACTCACCAAATTAATGATTGCATTATCGGTTATAGTAGAGCATTAATTGGGCCACTGGGCAAAATCAACATATTTCCATTGCAATTAAATATTCATGAAATAAACATAGTTCACGTGCATGAAATTATCTTATTTCCATTGCAATCAAATCTTCATGAAATAAACATAGTTCACTTGCATGAAATTATCTTTAGAATTCTATGCCAACAAATTTTACAAACTTTATGAAGTCAGAAAAAAAATAATCCAAAATAACTTGGTAGAGAATACCAGTTTTGCAGTCCTGGGCATCTTGATGTAACACTCGAAAAATTGAAATTACCAATTCAAAAAGAATTACTGGCACTAAGGACTCTTCCTCATTTTCCCTGGCCAGACAACCTACACTTATTCTTTTGGCAGTAAAATAACGTTACAATTTATGATGATGCGATCAAAATTAATAATTTCCAGCATTGTTCTATATTTGGATGGACCACATTATATGAATACAAGCCAAAGGACAAAGACTTAACAGAAAACGGAAATAACATACATTAAAAATATTCTATCATAATAATGAAATTCATTATTTCCATAAAATACACCTAATTTTGAATTGTCCGCCAAAATACTTGCCATAAGATTAGCCTATACATAAACAAAGCAAAAAGTTAAAGATTAATATACATTAGAGATTTATTTCCAAAACAAAGATTAAATTAGTTAAATCAAATAAATACGGATGTAAAATGCGTAATTTAAAGTAAGANCATAAGATTAGCCTATACATAAACAAAGCAAAAAGTTAAAGATTAATATACATTAGAGATTTATTTCCAAAACAAAGTTTAAATTAGTTAAATCAAATAAATACGGGTGTAAAATGCGTAATTTAAAGTAAGGAAATAAAAAAATATAAATTAATACCATAGTAAACCTACGGCAAATAAATAAAAACAAACAACATTTTGACAACACAACTTTCACAGTAAAATTTAAACAAACCAAACTGTAAATAAACAACAGAAAATACTTTTACAATAGTCATTACACATGTCGGATGTCCTGCGGAGCAGTTTGCTCTTGACATGTTTGTACGCCCACAATCTTCTAAGTGCTAAGCTGTCTGCTGAAATGTGTATGTCTGTGTCTCATCTTATGCTTACAGACCCTGACTCTGACATACCTGGACCTGTCGATTTGCTACTTAGTGCTGATTTGTTACCTCATATTGTTATAGGAAGCAAGATAGATTTGACACCAGTCAATCTGAATTCAATTCTAGGATGGATTTTAATGGGTCAGGTTGATACAGAGCTGCTTTAGCAAGACGTAGCATCCCTGTATTGTTTCACTTCTTACTTCACACCCACCCTTGGAGGATGCCGTCAAGAAATTCTAGGAAGTAAATCCATTAACCTCCATAACAAAACACATTTCTGTTTATGATGACCTTTGTGAAAGAATGTTTTATCTGCAACACATGTATGCGGTGATGAAGGGCGTTGCTCTTTCTCACATTTCAGTCCGAATTGAGTGCCTCTAGGCCTCAGGATGTTAATCGGCTGCTCCTCGAAAAATGCCTCAAAGAAGATTCAGTAATTAAGGGAATGTACTCTGATTTTATGAGAGACTATGTGGGCATGGGGAATGTGGAGAAGTTATCAGAGGCTGAAATAAATTATGCTCAGTTATATTACATTCCTCGCCATTATGAGGTCAAACCAGATAACTCCACTACAAAACTATGAGTTGGTGATCGATGCTTCGGCAAAGAGGTGTACAGACATTTCACTTAATTACATGATGAGAGGCCCAAAGCTTCAAAGAGATGTCAGTAATCTATTATTGCACTTTCGGCTACACAATGAGGTTTTCGCTGCTGACGACAAGCATATGTACCGACAAATAGTAATAAATCCACCCCATCAGAATTATCAGTGTACTGTTTGGTGTTTCTGTGATATAAGCCTAGTGCAGGATTACAGATTGAAGCCTGTGGCATATGGTGTGGCAGCCTCACCATTTATAGCTCTTTGTCGTACTCTTCAGCAATTAGCTGGGGATGAGAGTATTTTTCTCTTGGGCGTGCATTTTGATGTTACAGAGTCACATTAGGTTGATTCATCTTTGGTCATCAAAAAAGAACTTTTCTCTCTTCTTGCTAAAGGGGGATTTAGATTAAGAAAATTCATAAGTCAAGAACTCCTGGACTGGATTCCACCAAATGATAAGGAGTTTCCACAGTTGTTTGAATTAGATCGGGACAGTTGTGTTGTCAAAGTGTTAGGATTACATTGGAATCCAGTCTCTGACATATACTCCTACAAAATACAAACCAATCCCAGTGCTGCAACAAAGTGAAACATCTTGTCACATGTCATTATTTTTGATCCTCTGCTTTTGTTTGCCGAACACTGGATTCAGATGCTGTAGTTGAAAGGTTTAGATTGGGATGCTGAGCCGCCACAATACACTGTAAACCATTGGAACCAGTTCACTAGTGAATTTCGTCTTCTGTCCTCAGTTGCCATTCCTATGTTAGTTAAATGACCATCTGGCTGCAAATATGCGTTTGCAGACAGCTCTGAAATCAGCTACACAGCAGTTGTTTACTTGTGTAATATCAGTCCTGATGGTTTTATCACACTGCATCTCTTGGTCGGTAAGTCAAAGGTGGCACCAGTTAAAGTTCAGTCATTGCCTCGTCTGTAACTCTGTGGAGCCTTGCTCCTGACACGCTTGACTAAACATGTCATTGAAATGTGTAACTCTGTATTCCATTTTACTTCAATTGTGGCTTGGACTGACTCTCAATTAGTTCTTAGATGGATCAATTTATCACCACATTAATTTTATACACTTGATGTAAAGAGAGTCAGAATGATTCAAGTTCTCACTTTTACCATGTGCGATCTGAACATAATCCAGCGGATTGTCGCTTGCCCAAATTCTAAATCATCGCTTATGGTAGACAGGCTCTACTTGGCTGAAGGAGCCAACTGATCACTGGCCAATAGTGTTTCGTGTACTGACATCTCTGATCTAGTCCTGGAGGAGAAGAGGACTACAGTTCTTGGAGCCTTTTCATCATCTAATGACCTAGATACATTAATATTGAGATTTAGCCACTTCACTAAGCTTCTGTGAGTAACCTCCTATATATTTCGCTTTGTTCATAATTGTCGTACTCCATCTATAACATGCACAACACAGAATATTGGATCTAGCTAGTTAGATAAGTGTATGCAGTTCTGGCTTTTATACACCGGAGAGCCAAAAAAAATAGGTATAGGCGTGCGTATACAAATAACAGAGGTATGGAACCAATCAGAGTAACGCGATGCGGTCGGCAGCGCCTATATAAGACAACAAGCGTCTGACAAAGTTGCTAGATCGGTTACTACTGCTATAATGGCAGGTTATCAAGATTTAAGTGAGTTTGAACGTGGTGTTATAGTCGGCGCACGAGAAATGGGACATAGCATCTCCGTGGTAGCGATACAATTTGGATTTTCATGTACCACCATTTCACGAGTGTACCGTGAATATCGGGAATCCGGTAAAACATCAAATCTTTGACATCGCTGCGTCCGGAAAAAGATCGTGAACGAACGGGACAAACGACGACTGACGAGAATCATTTAACGTGACAGACGTGCAACCTTTCTCAAATTGGCGCAGATTTCAATGCTGGGGAATCAACAAGTGCCAGCGTGCGAACTATTCAACGAGACCATCATTGATATGGGCTCTCGGAGCCGAAGGCCCACTCGTGTACTGTTGTTGACTGCGCGACACAAAGCTTTACGCCTCGCCTGGGCCCGCCAACACCGCCATTGGACTGTTGAAACATGTTGCCTAGTCTAACGAGTCTCGTTTACAATTGTATCGGACGGATGGACGTGTACGGGTATGGAGACATCCTCATGAATCCATGGCCCCTACATGTCAACAGGGGACTGTTCAAGNTGACATACCTGGACCTGTCGATTTGCTACTTAGTGCTGATTTGTTACCTCATATTGTTATAGGAAGCAAGATAGATAGGACACCAGTCAATCTGAATTCAATTCTAGGATGGATTTTAATGGGTCAGGTTGATACAGAGCTGCTTTCGCAAGACGTAGCATCCCTGTATTGTTTCACTTCTTACTTCACACCCACCCTTGGAGGATGCCGTCAAGAAATTCTNGTAGCATCCCTGTATTGTTTCACTTCTTACTTCACACCCACCCTTGGAGGATGCCGTCAAGAAATTCTAGGAAGTATCTCCATTAACCTCCATAACAAAACACATTTCTGTTTATGATGACCTTTGTGAAAGAATGTTTTATCTGCAACACATGTATGCGGTGATGAAGGGCGTTGCTNGATGACCTTTGTGAAAGAATGTTTTATCTGCAACACATGTATGCGGTGATGAAGGGCGTTGCTCTTTCTCACATTTCAGTCCGAATTGAGTGCCTCTAGGCCTCAGGATGTTAATCGGCTGCTCCTCGAAAAATGCCTCAAAGAAGATTCAGTAATTAAGGGAATGTACTCTGATTTTATGAGAGACTATGTGGGCATGGGGAATGTGGAGAAGTTATCAGAGGCTGAAATAAATTATGCTCAGTTATATTACATTCCTCGCCATTATGAGGTCAAACCAGATAACTCCACTACAAAACTATGAGTTGGTGATCGATGCTTCAGCAAAGAGGTGTACAGACATTTCCCTTAATGACATGATGAGAGGCCCAAAGCTTCAAAGAGATGTCAGTAATCTATTATTGCACTTTCGGCTACACAATGAGGTTTTCGCTGCTGACGACAAGCATATGTACCGACAAATAGTAATAAATCCACCCCATCAGAATTATCAGTGTACTGTTTGGTGTTTCTGTGATATAAGCCTAGTGCAGGATTACAGATTGAAGCCTGTGGCATATGGTGTGGCAGCCTCACCATTTATAGCTCTTTGTCGTACTCTTCAGCAATTAGCTGGGGATGAGAGTATTTTGCTCTTGGGCGTGCATTTTGATGTTACAGAGTCACATTAGGTTGACTCATCTTTGGTCATCAAAAAATAACTTTTTTCTCTTCTTGCTAAAGGGGGATTTAGATTAAGAAAATTCATAAGTCAAGAACTCCTGGACTGGATTCCACCAAATGATAAGGAGTTTCCACAGTTGTTTGAATTAGATCGGAACAGTTGTGTTGTCAAAGTGTTAGGATTACATTGGAATCCAGTGTCTGACATATACTCCTACAAAATACAAACCAATCCCAGTGCTGCAACAAAGTGAAACATTTTGTCACATGTCATTATTTTCGATCCTCTGCTTTTGTTTGCCGAACACTTGATTCAGAAGCTGTAGTTGAAAGTTTTAGATTGGGATTCTGAGCCGCCACAATACACTGTAAACCATTGGAACCAGTTCACCAGTGAACTTCGTCTTCTGTCCTCAGTTGCCATTCCTATGTTAGTTAAACGACCATCTGGCTACAACTATGAGTTTGCAGACAGCTCTGAAATCAGCTACACAGCAGTTGTTTACTTGTGTAATATCAGTCCTGATGGTATTATCACACTGCATCTCTTGGTCGGTAAGTCAAAGGCGGCACCAGTTAAAGTTCAGTCATTGCCTCGTCTGTGACTCTGTGGAGCCTTGCTCCTGGCACGCTTGACTGAACATGTTATTGAAATGTGTAACTCTGTATTCCATTTTACTTCAATTGTGGCTTGGACTGACTCTCAGTTAGTTCTTAGATGGATCAATTTATCACCACATTAATTTTATACACTTGATGTAAAGAGAGTCAGAATGATTCAAGATCTCACTTTTACCATGTGCGATCTGAACATAATCCAGCGGATTGTCGCTTGCCCAAATTCTAAATCATCGCTTATGGTAGACAGGCTCTACTTGGCTGAAGGAGCCAACTGATCACTGGCCAATAGTGTTTCTTGTACTGACATCTCTGATCTAGTCCTGGAGGAGAAGAGGACTACAGTTCTTGGAGCCTTTGCATCATCTAATGACCTAGATACATTAATATTGAGATTTAGCCACTTCACTAAGCTTCTGTGAGTAACCTCCTATATATTTCGCTTTGTTCATAATTGTCGTACTCCATCTATAACATGCACAACACAGAATATCGGATCTAGCTAGTTAGATAAGTGTATGCAGTTCTGGCTTTTATACACCGGAGAGCCAAAAAAAATTGGTATAGGCGCGCGTATACAAATAACAGAGGTATGGAACCAATCAGAGTAACGCGATGCGGTCGGCAGCGCCTATATAAGACAACAAGCGTCTGACAAAGTTGCTAGATCGGTTACTGCTGCTATAATGTCAGGTAATCAAGATTTAAGTGAGTTTGAACGTGGTGTTATAGTCGGCTCACGAGAAATGGGACATAGCATCTCCGTGGTAGCGATACAATTTGGATTTTCGTGTACGACCATTTCACGAGTGTACCGTGAATATCGGGAATCCGATAAAACATCAAATCTTTGACATCGCTCCGTCCGGGAAAAAGATTGTGAACGAACGGGACAAACGACGACTGACGAGAATCATTGAACGTGACAGACGTGCAACCCTTTCTCAAATTGGCGCAGATTTCAATGCTGGGGAATCAACAAGTGCCAGCATGCGAACTATTCAACGAGACCATCATTGATATGGGCTTTCGGAGCCGAAGGCCCACTCGTGTATCGTTGTTGACTGCACGACACAAAGCTTTACGCCTCGCCTGGGCCCGCCAACACCGCCATTGGACTGTTGAAACATGTTGCCTAGTCTAACGAGTCTCGTTTACAATTGTATTGGACGGATGGACGTGTACGGGTATGGAGACATCCTCATGAATCCATGGCCCCTACATGTCAACAGGGAACTGTTCAAGCTGGTGGAGGCTCTGTCATGATATGGGGCGTGTGCAGTTGGCGTGAAATGGGACCCCTGATACGTCTAGATACGACTCTGATAGGTGACAGATACGTAAGCATCCTGTCCGATCACCTGCACCCATTCATGTCCATTGTGCATTCCGACGGATATGGACAATTCCAGCAGGACAATGTGACACCCCACACGTCGAGAGTTGCTACCGAGTGGCTCCAGGAACACTCTTCTGATTTTAGACACTTCCATTGGCCACCTTTATCACCAGATATGAACATTATACAGCATATATGGGATGCCTTGCAACGTGCTGTTCAGAAGAGATCCCCACCGCCTCGCACTCCTATGTATTTGTGGACTGCCCTGCNTGGGATGCCTTGCAACGTGCTGTTCAGAAGAGATCCCCACCGCCTCGCACTCCTATGTATTTGTGGACTGCCCTGCCGGATTCATGGAGTGAATTGCCTCCTGCATATCTTCAGACATTAGTCGATTCCATGCCACATCGTCTTGCGGCACTTCTGCGTGCTCGCGGGGGCCCTACACAATATTAGGCAGGTGTACCAGTTTTTTTTGGCTCTTCAGTGTATGTCTAAGCAGTTTCCTTTAAAGATGATTTGGCTGCTTTGAAGAAGGGTCTGCGCCCCCTCTCAGCAAATGCGAAAATTGGACTGATGTGGACTGATTAGGGTAGATGGAAGGTTTCCTCATTCTAACTTGCCTTTTGATCACAAGCACCCTCCACTGCTTCGTAAATCACACCCATTCACTGAGCTGGTGATACATTACTATCATGAACTCAACCAACATCCCAGCATCCAGACACTTCAAAGCATTCTTAGGGAGAAGTTATGGATCCTTACAGATAAGAGCCAGTACCAGTTGTGTCCGCTGATGTGTAAAATGCTTTAAGGGAAGACCATTTTCAACTGTCCCTCTGATGGGTACCCTTCGAGCAATGAGAGTCCAGGATGTCTTTACTGTTGCCTGTAAATGTTTCATTAACCGTCGCGGTAGATCTTCAGATACATACAGTGATTGCGGAAGAAACTTTGCCAAAGCCTGCAGTCAGCTGAGTGAGTTACACCATCTACTTACATCATCCTCCCACCAAAAGACTGTGGTGGATTCTCTTTCTACTCTTGGTGTCACATGGCATTTTAATCCTCCCCATTCCCTCATTTTGGAGGATTATGGGAGGCTGGAGTCAAGTTGTTCAAATTCCATATTACGCATGTTGTTGGGAGCAAACACTCACATGAGGAAATGTTCACTGTGGAAGCGACCCCTATTTCTAAGTTCTGATCCCAATGACTTCTGGGCACAAACTCTAGGCCACTTTCTAACGTCTGACCTGTTAGTTTCCTTGCCCGAACCAGATCTAAGTGAGGTCCAACTGAACCATTTGCAACAATGGCAACTTATTACATTACTACAACAGAACTTTTGGCAACAGTGACACAGAGACTACTTACATACATTTCAGCAGCATCATAGGTGGCAAGATCGAAGTGCAAGACTCTGATAACCAACTAGTTTTAGTGAATAAAAAGACTTCTACCACTTCAATGGTAACTGGGACAGATCCTGGAACTCCACCCTGGAAGTGATGGAGTGACCAGGGTGGCCACAGTAAATGCGTAAAACTTTGCCCACTACCTTGTAAATACTGAAATGCAGCATTTCAAGATGGGCGGGATGTCGAGACATGCAAATAGTGAACATTTTGTAACAGTGTAATTGTGGGACTTGATTTTAAACTTTCCACGCTGTGGATGACAGTGACACCATCACGTCAGGAGTTGGCTACCCTTATTCTACCGTTAGCTGCCGAGAACAGTTGGCAGCACTGCTCTTTCAGTTGTTCCTCGTCAATCATGGCTGTATGTGGCGCTATCTGGCGTGCTTACTGCATTTGGGCTATTTATTGCAATTTTTGAAGTATCTACAATGAAACCTTTTTTTTTATTCTTCTCAAAAGGACTAAGAAAAAATGTTGCAAAATGCAAGAAAGTAAAAAAGACTGAAACTTATGCTAACTGTATGTGAAAAAAAGTGTTAATTAGAGGAATGTGTAAAATGAAGGGGTGTAAAAAATTTTTTCTACTGTACATATTTGTTGTGGTTTTTATAATCGCTATCGACACAAAAGCATGTCTAAAATAGAAGTAGATAATTTTAAACTCCTGCTCTTCTTATGAGCACCAGCATTCAAGATGGTCAGATATTCAATTAACAATCTCAACCCTGCCAAAACTTTACAACAGAAACCAAAAGAAAACAAACTGAAATTTTTTATTGGTTTCTACGTCTAAGCTGTGGGTATCTGTTGTAACTTCTGTTGTATTTAATACAGGATTTCTCTTTCCATTGGGTTCTGTTGGGTTGCTGTCTTTTATTTTTTTGTTGTAACCTAATGGATTCCATTGGTTTTTATTGTGTAATGACGGTTTCTATTACACTATAGTATTTTGGGTTTTGTTGTACTCTAATGGTTTCTCAGGTGTTTAATTGGTTTCTATTTTGTTGCAGCTATTTGGTTTATGTTGTATTCTACTGGTTCCGATTGGTTTCTGNCAGGTGTTTAATTGGTTTCTATTTTGTTGCAGCTATTTGGTTTATGTTGTATTCTACTGGTTCCGATTGGTTTCTGTTGTTTTGTTGGTTCCTATTGTTCTGTAGTGAGTTTGTTTCTGTTGTGTTCTAGGGTTTTCCATTGATTACTGTTGTGTTTTGTTTGTTTCTATTGTGCCGTAGCCAATTGGCTTATGTTGTATTCTAGTGTTTTACATTAGTTTCTGTTGTGTTTTGTTGGTTTCTATCATGTTGTAGCCAGTTGGTTTCTGTTGTATTGTAGTGTTTTAGATTGGTTTCTGTTGTGTTTTGTTGATTTCTATTGTACTGTAACCAATTGGTTTCTGTTGTATGCTAGTTTTTTTTACATTGGTTACTGTTGTGTTTTGTTGGTTTCTATTGTTTTATAACCAGTTGGATTATGTTATATTCTAGTATTTTACATTAGTTTCTGTTGTGTTTTGTTGATTTTTATTGTGTTGTGGCCAGTTGGTTTCTGTTATATTATAGTGTTTTACATTGGTTTCTGCTGTGCTTCGTTGGTTTCTCTTGTATTACTAGTGGTTTTCATTGGTTCCTGATTCTTTCTGTTGGTTTCTGTTGTGTTGTGACTTAAGCTTCAGTAACAAGTTTGAAAATAATTTTTTTTAAGTAGTGGCATTTTCATTTTTAAATGTGTGCAGAAAATAATATTTGTCAAAATATTAAATTATTCAAATATTATAATAGAATTCTTTTAATAACTAAATAAAAAATACATTTTTTGTGGTTTTTATCTATTTAAAACAAAATTATCATTTTAATTATTACATTAAAATACATTTTTCAAGTGAACTTTAGTGGAGAGTTTTTAAANATACATTTTTCAAGTGAACTCTAGTGGAGAGTTTTTAAACTGGTAGCAAACATTGGTTTCTGTTGTAGTTTGTTCGTTCCATTTCATTCCGTTGTATTCTGATGTCGTCCCAGTGTTTTCCATTGTTATTTGTTATACTCTGTTGTTTTAATTATGGTGGTTTCCATTGGTTCCTGTTGTATTTTGTTGGTTTCTGTTATATTTTGATGTAGTTCCAGTCATTACTATTGGTTTCTGTTGTGTTTTGTAGTTTTCTGTTGTATTTCTAGTGGTTTCCATTGGTTTATGTTAAATTTTTGTTGGTTTCTGTTGCATTTAATTTAGTTGTATCCTAATGCAGCCTCTGTAATTTCTATTACTTTGTGTTGTGTTTTGTTGGTTCCCATCGCATTTCATTCTGTTGTATTCTGATGTAGCCCCAGTAATTTCTGTTGGTTTCCATTGCATTTCATTCTGTATTATTCTGATGTGGTCCCAGTAATTTTTTTTGTTTCCGTCGCATTTCATTCTGTTGTATTCCGATGTGCTCTCAGTAATTTCTATTGGTTTCTGTTGTTTTTTGTGGTTTTCTGTTGTATTTCTAGTGGTTTCAATTTGTTTCTGTTGTATTTTGTTGGTTTCTATAGCATTTCATTTTGTTGTGTCCTGATGTAGTCCCAGTAATCGCTATTGTTTTCTGTTATTTCCATTAGTTTTTTCATTTGACGGTGTTGGTTTCTGATGAAATCGTATTGATCTACATTGGATTTTTGAAGATTATGTTCTATTTTGTTGGTTTCTGTCAAATTTTATGATATTGAAATCTGTTGTAGTCGCAATGGTTTCCATTGTTTTCTGTTGTGTTCTGTTGGATTTTAATGTAGTTATTCTGTTGGTTTGTGAAATAATAGTTTTGTATTCCTTAGTTTCTGTTGTGTTTTGTTTGTTTATGTTGTGTTTACTGGTTCTTATTTTATTCACGACACCACTATAAGTACAATATAAAATCACAAAACACAACAGAAACTAAGGTAAAACAATACGAATTTTATCAGAAACAAATAGTGTGAAATACAATGAAAACTAACAGAACACAACAGAAATATCACAAAATGCAAAAGAAACCAACAAAACATAGATTAATTCAATACATCTTCCAAAAAGGCAACAANGTATTCCTTAGTTTCTGTTGTGTTTTGTTTGTTTATGTTGTGTTTACTGGTTCTTATTTTATTCACGACACCACTAGAAATACAATATAAAATCACAAAACACAACAGAAACTAAGGTAAAACAATACGAATTTTATCAGAAACAAATAGTGTGAAATACAATGGAAACTAACAGAACACAACAGAAAACCACAGAAATATCACAAAATGCAAAAGAAACCAACAAAACATAGATTAATTCAATACATCTTCCAAAAAGGCAACAANAACAGAAATATCACAAAATGCAAAAGAAACCAACAAAACATAGATTAATTCAATACATCTTCCAAAAAGGCAACAAAAATCGACAAATACAGAACCATATAAACCAACAAAACACAACAGAAAGTAATTTAAACAATAATAATACAATAGAGGCTAACAAAATATAGCACAAAACCAATTAAGCTTTTGTCGAATCTCGGGAAACACTTGACTAATAGCCACCAAATTCAGGCTACAAGTTGTACTTTTGAATCCATCTAAATTTATGACACATTTCCAAAATAGCAACAATGTAAATATTTGAGCTTAGTAAGAGACATGTCCCAAACAATTTCAAGACTTAAATATGTAGCAGTATCTACGAGAATCATAGAATGTGCCTATACATAATAAACTACATTAATGAAAAAAAATATACATATACTACAATAATGAAAATTGCACCACATGAGAAAATGGACCTACCGACCAACCAACCAACCGACCGACCGACCGACCAACCAACCAACCATCCGACCGACTGACCGACCGACCAACCAACCGACCAACCGACCAACCGATTGATTGATTGATTGATTGATTCATACCAAACTTTGCACATAAGTCGTACTACAGTACGCCATGTTTTCAGTGTGTGTAACTTTATTTACCACAGTATGGCAGTCATATAAATAATTTAGATAATTTTGTCATATCTATTAAACAATTTAACAGCTTTCAATTAAACTTAAAAAGTTGAGAGTAGCCATTATAATCGTCGAATATGCTTGTAAAACTCATCTATTGCCAACTTTTTGTAAGATAGTGTCAGGTGATAAAATGCAATATTTATGCCATATCTCAGGAACCAATCATCGAATCCCCACCAAATTTTGCACACACGTAGTACTACAATGTACCATGTAACCTCATAATTTAAATGGGAAAAACTATTTTTTTTCTGAATGGTGAAATATAAATTATTTACATTATTTATTATCTATTAAATAATTACACTAATTTCAACCAAAATTTTTATATTGACATTATTTATCAGACACGACATTATTTATCAGACACTTCAGATATGCCTTTACATGGCCGANAAATTTTTATATTGACATTATTTATCAGACACGACATTATTTATCAGACACTTCAGATATGCCTTTACATGGCCGAATTTTTAGACCCTTTTGTACGATAGCCTCGAATAAGAAACTAAAGCTTTTATGCCATGTCTCAACCAGTCAACCTATTTCCACCTAATTCTGCACAATAACAGTGCTACTGTAGGACATGTAAATATACACAATTTAATTCATTCACACATTTGTTATCAAAATGATGCTCCTGTAGATAGTTGAAGTTGCTAAACCCAGTCTACGAAAACTTTATACCGATTACTACTAAAGTTGATTGCTCTCCAGCTTACAGTACGAAGCATTCTGTGTTACCAGTACCAGGTAAGGCACCTGTATATTTGTAACAGTCTCACTAGCATTGCGTTTGTTTCTGGTGGCATCTCCAATGCTATTGCTATAAACAAGAGGTCAAGTCCCACCTACCATCTAGCGTTTTAATAACTCCATCAAGATTATTTCCATCCATGTAGAGGAAAGTAGGCTCATTAGTTATATCGATAACTTCTTGTTTGAAGGACACTGAAGAGCCAAAAAAACTGGTACACCTGCCTAATATCGTGTAGGGCCCCCGCGAGCACGTAGAAGTGCCGCAAGACGACGTGGCATGGACTCCACTAATGTCTGAAGGTATGCAGGAGGCAATTCACACCATGAATCCTGCAGGGCAGTACACAAAACCATAGAAGTGCAAGGTGGTGGAGATCTCTTCTGAACAGCACATTGCAAGGCATCCCAGATATGCTCAATAATGTTCATGTCTGGTGATTTAGGTGGACAATGGAAGTGTCTAAAGTCAGAAGTGTGTTCCTGGAGCCACTCGGTAGCAACTCTCGATGTGTGGGGTGTCGCATTGTCCTGCTGGAATTGTCCACGTCCGTTGGAATGCACAATGGACATGAATGGGTGCAGGTGATCAAACAGGATGCTTACGTATCTGTCACCTGTCACCTATCAGAGTCGTATC
The DNA here is from genome assembly GCA_002778355.1 of Clitarchus hookeri. NCBI lineage: Eukaryota > Metazoa > Arthropoda > Insecta > Phasmatodea > Phasmatidae > Clitarchus > Clitarchus hookeri. The sequence goes on along the minus strand of NQII01001985.1, from coordinate 338,400 downwards.
TAGACGTATCAGGGGTCCCATTTCACGCCAACTTCGCATGCTCCATACCATGACAGAGCCTCCACCAGCTTGAACAGTCCCCTGTTGACATGTAGGGTCCATGGATTCATGAGAATGTCTCCATACCTGTACACGTCCATCCGCCCTATACAATTGGAAACNCCAGCTTGAACAGTCCCCTGTTGACATGTAGGGTCCATGGATTCATGAGAATGTCTCCATACCTGTACACGTCCATCTGCCCTATACAATTGGAAACGAGACTCGTCAGACAAGGCAACATGTTTCCAGTCATCAACAGTCTAATGGGGGTGTTGGCGGGCCCAGGCGAGGCGTAAAGCTTTGTATCATGCAGTCAACAACGGTACACGAGTGGGCCTTCAGCTCCGAAAGCCCATATCAATGATGGTCTCGTTTAATAGTTCGCACGCTGGTACTTGTTGATTCCCCAGCTTTGAAATCTGCGCCAATTTGAGAAAGGGTTGCATGTCTGTCACGTTTAATGATTCTCGTCAGTCGTCGTTTGTCCCGTTCGTTCACGATCTTTTTCCAGCCGCAGCGATGTCGAAGATTTCATGTTTTACTGAATTCTTGATATTCACGGTACACTCGTGAAATGGTTGTACGCGATAATCCAAATTTTATTGCTACCTCAGAGATGCTANTTCTTGATATTCACGGTACACTCGTGAAATGGTTGTACGCGATAATCCAAATTTTATTGCTACCTCAGAGATGCTATGTTCCATCTCTCGTGCGCAGACTATAACACCACGTTCAAACTCACTTAAATCTTGATAACCTGCCATTGTAGCAGCAGTAACCGATTTAGCAGCTTTGCCAGATGCTTGTTGTCTTATAAAGGCACTGCTGACCGCATCGCGTTACTCTGATTGGTTCCATACCTCTGTTATTTGCATACGCGTGCTTATACCAGTTTTTTTTTGGCTCTCCAGTGTATATTGCAACTGTAATTAAAATTTTTGAGCTATACCATTCACAGATTTTCGTTTGAAGATGATCTGTAAACTATTTTCAAGAAGGTGTGTAGCTCATGAAATTCTACGATAATGCAATTGATGGCCAAGCATGTGGTTGCTGCATGATCAACTAGGTACCTGCACTGTTGCCCCAAAGTGTAGGTGCTACGCTTGCTGCTAGATGGCTGTGCTGTTACTCCACATGAAATTGGTAGGTTTTCCACTAGATAACTGCAATTTTCATTACAGTCAAAGTTACAGAGATTCGCCCCAGATCCTGTTCCCGCAAAAACAAATCTGCCCTATCAGTTAACACACAAATTTCCACATTTTTCTCAAGAATGTTTTTCACATTGCTGAGCATGTATACACTATGTTTTCTTATGAAATTACTTCAAAAGCCATTCATGTCCTGCATATGATTCATCTGTAGAACAAGTAACATTTATAACCAATTTTACGTAGTACATAACACCTTACTAAAATAATTTTATTCCGGACNATCTGTAGAACAAGTAACATTTATAACCAATTTTACGTAGTACATAACACCTTACTAAAATAATTTTATTCCGGACCTTCACTGAGTTTTTAAAACTATCTAGGGTACCTTACTTTAAAAAATGGAAAATTAATATTGTAATTTATTAAGATACAAGATATCCCAGGAAACAGTCTCAAGCAGAAGCAAGGAGGTAGAAGACCTCAAGGTATATCCAAAACACCCCCCACGTATGTTAAGCTATTGTTGATAGTTTCAGGGTTATTATTATTTTTCTATGTTTTGTGTCTAACTCACAGTTTGATGAGAAATATAGTATGGTGACATGAAGAACTGCGGTAGATCATTTATTTGTTTTAGATTAGCCGACTGAATAGCCAATACAGCGCAATAACATTTACATTCATCTAGCATGGCGTCTAAAAAAAATATTGAAAAACAAAAACGTTTAGAAAGCATAGTATATCCATAACATTTGGTGATGTTTAAAAATTAAAGTTCACATAAAACGTGTTCCTTACAGACATCAAAAACTCTCTCACCATATCAGCTACATACCCTGCACATTTCATTACATTATGTATGGTTTTTCAAGGGACGAAACTAAAAAACTAATGCGTGCTGATAAGCCATGCAGGCAGCATGATGTCCATCCAGATATCTACATCTTGTTTGCTGCAAGGGTGGGTGCAATATGTCACACAATAATAGCATATTTGTAGTTGATAAATTTAACATACCTAGTCAATCCTGTTAAGAAAAGAAAGGCTAAGTTACGAGAATTTTTTGAAACAGAAAATCTACATTATATTTGTGTTATTTTCTCTTCTTAACCCTCTTGCAGTCACCTTTTGTTGATGGGTACAGCTGTGAGAACAGTCCCATTTCTTCCCTTCCCCATGAGACACTGACCCTCCTCAATGTCCAGCTGGTATATCATCATCTCATAGAAGGATGGAACTTGGGACAAAAAACTACGCACTTAGATTTGAAAAACAGTCTTTTTCACTGATGCTTTTGTTTCCTAGATGTCATGTACTGGTGGTGAAATAGCTTCCTTGAATGAGAAAACTTTCAATGTCCCCAAAGACAAGACATTGCATATATGTACTGTTGAACCCAGAAGTAATGAACATGTAAATAATGAAAACAGCGATCTAAAGTAAAGGTTTTCAAGAACCGTCTAAAAATTCCAAAAATTTATAAAAAGAAAAAATATCCTTGCTAAAATTGAATAAATTGGCAATTAAATTCTAATAAAAATACATTCACTGGCCCATGGCAATAATATGTAGGTATTTCTAGCTGCCTTCCAACCACACACACATAGTAACAGCTGTAGCCAATAACAGTGCAGGCTACAGACAGATCTTTCCTTTCCCTCTCATGAGCACCTTTTATCTTGTGACCATGCCATGTAAAGGAGTGTGGTGTTTAACTTTGGGATATGTTTTTCAACAATGCTGTTATAACTTTGATTTTTGGCTTTCCTTCTTGGAGTTCAGTTGACAGATTTGGGTAACTCTTAACAATGAGATCTTGAGAGCCAATGAAGGTGAAATGAGATGACTATGGAGTAGCGCCAGAATGCAAGGGCAGAGGAAACTGGAGATCCCAGTGAAAACCCGCCAACCAGCAGCATCATCTAGCATGATTCCCACTTGCGAAAATCTGGGAGTGACTAGACCAGGGATTGAACCCAGTTCGTCTTGGTGGGAGGTGAGCAGTCTAACCGCTCAGCCACAATGGCCCGTTTCTTCTTGGATTTTAATTACAGATTGTTATTGACTTGACTGCATTGTCTGAAGACAACCAGCTTATACAATTTTTTTATTGGAAACAATTTTATTTTCGTTTTGGATAGAACACATTATGTCAACAATAACGGTGCGCCAGCACCACCCGTTTCTGCAGAACCCGCCTCACTTCTCTGTTGCAAGTAGGTCACATTGAAATGACGCAATATTCTTAATTTTTCGGGACACGGATGTAAAATTCTTTCGTGTGTATGAAGCTTTGGAAAGTTTCTTAATATTTTTATCGGGTTTCAAGTTTAAAGCCGTGGTGGTTCGTTTCCCGTGATAGTAAGTTTATCCGGCAGACGTGTGCTATTGTAGGTTATCGGGCGGACGTTTGCTGTTTACGTTTATCAGGAGTCAAGTTGTCGTTTCGTTTCGAACGTCAGTTGTTTTCAGTTTTATGTTATGCGTCAGCATTATTTAGCTTTTTCAGGCGACGTCGACAAGTTTTAGTTCCTCCGGCGCCGTTTTGTTGTACGGGAGATTAGTTTATCTGGATGTTGACGGTGTCAACAGTTTTAGTTCCTACAACGCAGTTTCAATTTCGATAACATGTTGAGAGCGTGCGTGGTCAGGCCCTTATCTCAGGAGAGGGGGACGATAGGCAGAACAAAAGACGCGTCTGTCTGGCGCCCTTCACTTCTTCACTTCAAGTCGCCCGTGAGGGCAGGTCAGAGAGTTACTTCAAGTCAGTTGTCTGAGTGGTGTAAGAGGCAGTGTAAGCGGCCGAACGTTACATCATCCTTCACACCAGCTGTGCACATGCCTGTCGGCTGACTTTGCATGTGTCGCTACGAGCCGTCAGCATGTTGGATAAATAAATGTATGATTGTGGTGCAGCATACAAACAATTGTTTATTTATTTAATTTTAGTGAGAAAGTTGACCTTCGCACTGGCATAAATGTACACTGGCAAAGAATATATCCCTAGTAGCATGTGCCACAACGTTTACATTTTGGTAGCGGTAGGAGGAAGTTCACGGCCTTGTGGGATGTATAATTGTATTAAGAAGACTTCTGCTCATTGAAATAAGTTTGTATTTCAGTAACAAATCTACTTATTTTTGAACAAAGAGTCACTGAGAATGGATTTTGCACATGCTAAAATTTAAGTGGCACACAATGGTTAAACTTTTTTCTCGTTAACACGAGGTAATTTATGGTGTTGGGATGATATACTGTTTATCTAAAGGACTCATTCCTATTGAAATAAATTAAAATTTGTTAATAAATTGTCTAATTTTTGTACAAGATGGCTTTCGAAAACGAATTTCACACTCGTTAAAAGTTAAGTGGCGCACAACTTTATTCTCGTCAAATACGGATAATTTATGGTCTTGTGTGGTACCATTTCATTTACAGAACATCTGTCTACTGAATTACATTAGTACTTAATTTAAATAAAAGTTTTATTTTGCACCATCGCTGACAAAACACTGTCTTAATGTGAAAAAACACATTTTCATAAGTTTTTGGCATTGGGGTGTTAAAATAGGTGAATTTGGATTTACCGAAACAGTAAAATACATTAAAGATTTCCAGGAATCATGAAATTTTGTTAAATCAGGGTTCTACTGTACTTAAGAATAACTCTGAACTACCAGAAATGTTATGTTATCTGCAAATTCAGCAGAAGCCAATTCAAACAGGCACAGCTCTAATTTAAAGGCAGAAAAGCAACACAGACAGACCTCGCACTACATGCTCCTCAGACTGCTTTCATCCACTGCAACAATTCTCAGCCTGCTGTATTTTGAAATTAATGTCCATACGAAGAGTGGTTTCTTTACAATTAATTCTATGTAAATTTTTCTATCTCTTTCAGCCAATTTTCATATTCTGAACGTGTTTTTAAACATTTTGTCACTTTGTCTATTTTAAATAATACGACCAATATTTTTTGTGAGTAACATTTACAGTAAAATTACCGTAAGAAGTATCCGAAAGGATTGAAAAATGTTGGGTTGTTAACAACGATAACTTCTGAAGGGTCAAATTGCTTGTGTGTTTATAAACCGGGTGCAAAATTATAGAGGAAAACTTTTTTTAATATAACTTAAGAGTTTTGCTGTACAACAACTTTAAAAGCATTAAAAGTATAGACAAATTAACTATGCGTACACTTAACTAATGAGAACAGAAAAAAAGCCAAGTCCATTTAGTTTAACTTACAGCTTTATTTTTCACAATATACGTACGTATATAACATCAATCATTTTTTGTTTTCCGAATCTGTAACACACACTTAGCAATATGTTTTCAGTCTCAGTATTGGTACAAATAATACAAAACTTACAAAATACTAATCTTTATATTACAGTTACAATACTAACTAACAACTAGAAAACATACTTATTACATTTGTACAAGAAATAAAAGTAACAACTGCAAAGAATTGAAAGTACATTAAACTCTTTACACAATAACAATTTCAAGTCTCTGCTGAATAAATAAATGCACTAGTATACAAGACTAGCAGATTTCACTTGTCCACTTCAGGTCCCAGGGGACACATCAGCGACTTGAGGAATGTATTGCCGTTTATCAGTTTGGTCGTGCAGATCACAAACTCCACGTTAGCTGTGGAAACAAACATTCAGATGAAATATTTTACAATTGAACATCTTGCAAACAGAGCACAATACAGATTTACTTATTATGTTTCTGTAATAGTTGACAGGTTTTGGAAGATCTCATTGCAGCTTGCATACCAACCACTTTTCTGTTGAAAGTAGCTGCTTTTCACTAATTATGCACAAAAATGGTACCCTGCATATCCTATGCACACCATTTTTTTAATCCCGAAAATGGAGTGAAAAGTGTGGCAGATAGAGTAAATATGGTGGTGAGGTTTGTCATTACACAGAGTTTCTATGGGACCAAGAAGACAAGAGCACAAAAAAGTGAGGAAATATGCGTAATTTAACCAAATCAACCCCACAACATATAAAATAACATACTAGTAAACTTTCAATACTATTTCTAATTGAAACAGCAACTTAAAATCACTCTTGAAATCATTCTTTAAATACCAGTTACTTAAAATAACCATTTATGAAAAACTAATTTTTAAATTTCAAAACTTTTCTTGGGTCATGCCTTTACGATTTAAGACATTTTTATAACAAACTCTGGCATTTGAAATCCATCCCGTTTTTGCACAACAAAAATCACTATTATGAAATAACTTTTCAATTACAAAACTTTTCCTGGGTCACGCCCTTACGATCTAAGACAACTTTATAACAAACTTTGGCATTTAAAGTTCGTTTTTAATAATATAAAAAACCTCCAACATTCAAAATTCAATTCCTTTTTATTTAACAACTAAACTAAAGTAGTCAACCACCTAGACAGTACAGCATAAAAGGAGCGGCAGACTGCTAGCAACTTGTCGCCACCATTCCCCTCTCTAATTCTGCTTTTTTTCCAGTCTACCCCTCTTTTCTTGGCCTCGACTAGCTCTACTCCCATTCGTACCTCTCCCCTCCACTATAATACCATCTTCCTTATCCCTCACAACACCCGCCCGCTCCTCTTATCAAAGCTCCGGCTGACGCGCGTGGCAAGTGGGCGAATGTCACTTGCAATACGACGTGTTTAAACATTTTAAAAATACGAGTTTACAAATGTTCCTGTTGCTATAGCGAAAGGCTTCATTGACAGATTTTCGTTATAAACTAAGTTAAGTACCTTTCAAATGATAGGGAAAATGACAGTGCACTTAAAAACTATCGCAATAGCGGATGTGTCGCTATAGGCCATACTCGTTATAGCGCGGTTCCACCATAAGTGAATGGCTNAAAAACTATCGCAATAGCGGATGTGTCGCTATAGGCCATACTCGTTATAGCGCGGTTCCACCATAAGTGAATGGCTCGGAATTGACAGATTTGACGGAGGCTTTGAAATATTAAACGATGAGGAACTTGTATTAAGTGCAACACAGAAGGTAGAATGTTTAAGTGAAGAAGAAGATGATGATACACTTTAGGATTGCCCCAAAATAATTAGCCACAATGATGCTGAAAACATATTTTCCAAGTGCATTGAATGGTACGAGCAACAAGAAGAGGCAGGCGCTACAAAGATATTACTCTTACGTAAGATACGCAACACGGCAGCAAGAAAAGCCCATGGAGTATTACAACAAAGGAAAATGACGGACTTTTTTAGGTAGGATTATACTGCTGAACATATACATAATAGTAATGTATTCAATTTTGTTATTTTATCAACATAATAAACAGAAGTCTACAATATTTNAAAAACTATCGCAATAGCGGATGTGTCGCTATAGGCCATACTCGTTATAGCGCGGTTCCACCATAAGTGAATGGCTGGGAATTGACAGATTTGACGGAGGCTTTGAAATATTAAACGATGAGGAACTTGTATTAAGTGCAACACAGAAGGTAGAATGTTTAAGTGAAGAAGAAGATGATGATACACTTTAGGATTGCCCCAAAATAATTAGCCACAATGATGCTGAAAACATATTTTTCAAGTGCATTGAATGGTACGAGCAACAAGAAGAGGCAGGCGCTACAAAGATATTACTCTTACGTAAGATACGCAACACGGCAGCAAGAAAAGCCCATGGAGTACTACAACAAAGGAAAATGACTGACTTTTTTAGGTAGGATTATACTGCTGAACATATACATAATAGTAATGTATTCAATTTTGTTATTTTATCAACATAATAAACAGAAGTCTACAATATTTAATATCAAATACATACTGTGCTGTACATACTTCTATTGATTACTACCTGTTTAAAATATAGTGCTAAATATT
>NQII01001985.1:318138-330276 GCA_002778355.1 Clitarchus hookeri | reverse complement strand
ATTTCTATTATCCGTCTATTCTCTCGAACGTCACGGTGACTGTCCCGAGACTGACAGATAACGGAAACTCCACTGTACATATTTATATTTTTTACGTGTAATTTGTGTTTACAACCGGTATTTCATATTTGTGTTACGTGTGTACAATCTGTGAAAAGACCAATGCAAAACAACAAACGGGTTAATAAATTTATCTTACTTCCGGTAGCAGAAGAATTGCCATTGTTGTTTTTCATCCGGCGATAAACTACTACCAAAATTCAGTAGCGCCAAGAGCAGGTAAACAGACACTCCCTAACCTCAAATGCTAGTATACACAACTAGTTGTCGTGAAACGTTGCAATTGTTAACCACGTAATTTATTTTTAATAATTAAATCACTATTTGTTTTAAATTACTCACGTCAAAAAACAGGTAAAACATAATAATTGCAGGCATTTCTATGTTTCAAGTCAGCAAACGAATATTCGCGCAAATAAAACCACGTATGTATAATGGTTGTAGTACGGACCAGAACCAGACTTTCATAATGGACGGAACGGAACGGACATGAACTTTACTCTCGTTCCACAACGGAAAAGTAATAATTTTTAGGTCAGTACGGTAAATAACCATGTAAATTGCAAGCATTAAAGGGGAAACGTATGTTTTCACGGATTAATTCTGTTAAGATAAAATTACGCTAGTAACTTTTTTAAAGAGTAATGCAGTGATATCAACTGTCACACAAGATGGCAAGCATTGTCTACTTAGCACACTTTGCGTTTAATTTGGCGAAATTTTAAAAACATTTAGCCGGCAACTAAATTTTTAGCGGAGTAAAATGTAATTTTAAAAAAATCAGATTTTTACATGTCAAACTCAAAAAACTGTTGAATTTGCCTCCAAAGAAGAGTAAAAAATATAAAATGCAGCATTATTTTGATGAAACTACGTACTTTATTACTGTACTTAAATTTATACAATTTTTAGCACATTTCTATTTTAAATCACTGTTTTTAGTCAATTTTGTTTGGTTTTTCCCACTTTTTTTAATTTGGCAGAAATTTAGTAAATTTTATGTAAACGTTCGGCAGATTTTCGAAATTAAGTGCACTTCAATATTTTTTAATACACTACTTATATTGAATGATTGAAATATGTTTTTTCATCCAGTATTTAAGATATGTCCACTGTTCATTACAGACAATCAAGTCAGAATACCCAAGGATGAAAATAAATTTTTTTTTTTTTAGGTTAGGTTTTACTTTTTGAGGAGAGAGGTCCACATGTTGAGTTTTCCCGCATGCTGCGTTTTTTTCAGTAGGTCCAATGAAAAATGAATAATACAGGTTTCACTGTACTTTGTGGCCGATCCCGCAGATAGTGCTCATACAAATAATTTCATGTGCTTGACATTCACGTAAAACATGTACATCTTGCCAAAGAAAATATGTGGTTCACAGTGAATTCTACTTGTCTAGCATCTTGTAACGACGCAATACATTAATTAAAGGGATACTTGGTTAAATTTCTTTCGTTTGCGGGGTTTCGTAATATTTTATCGAGAGTTTGTTAATTGTGGTAGTTCGTTTATCGGGTATATGTATACTTTTCGAAATCTTAGCTTTCCGAACTGCGTCAACAGTTTTTGTTCTAGAAGGTTTGATTATATTTTACTACGACGCAGTTTGGATAGCGTGAGAAGAGGATACTTGGCCAACGCCACGCCCTTATTTGGGTACGTTTGATACTCTTGAGGAGAGGGGGGTGAATAGGCATGCAGCGACTAATACTCCACGTGCATATAGCCCCCACACCGACAACTTTATTCAGCTCATTTATTTCTTTGCCTGTNGGCACGCAGCGACTAATACTCCACGTGCATATAGCCCCCACACCGACAACTTTATTCAGCTCATTTATTTCTTTGCCGGCGTGGGAGGTCGCTACCTGCATTTTCTTCTGGCGATGCAAGTTTCAAGACGTAAATAAATAATTAAACGACTGTGGCGCTGCTCTCTGTTTGTTTATCTAAAACCTGTTCGTACTCTGCATACATTAAGATTATTTGTGAACTGCTTCATTTGATTGATAAACAAAAGTACAGAGTAAAAAACCGGAACTTGACTTTACTTGTTTGGCACCTTTAAAGTTTCATGCTTCTACCAATTGAGCTAACCGAGGTGTAATTTCCATTTGTCAATACGAACGGACGGAATGTTACAAATATCGCTGCCCAGACGTGGGATGACAATTAAAACTACTGTTCCAGTTAGCGGAGTGCAAACATGGCTGCCCCGCCACGCAGCGAATAACCTCTAACCGAGTTGTGTTTAAAAACATCACGTCGAAGCTCCACTTCAGAAGTTACCGACAGACGCGGCAGTTCCAGTTAACAACGCAGTTCCAGGTACCAGACAACTGACTACATTCACCAGTAGCAGCAGTAAAACGGTAAGAACTCGTCAATTTACGCCAGTGAAGCCATCACAGTCAAGCCAACAAAAAAAAGTAATGTCACCATGAGTTATTTTGTTTATTTTGTGTACAGGTTATGTTGATATTATTTCAAGTTAATTCGTCAAGAAGTATTTTGTTGATATTGGTTTGTAGGTTAGGTTGAGAAAATTTACTAGGTCGTAACTGTACAAGTCAAATCAGAAATAAGAATGGCACAGTTTTCTCATAATAAAATTAATGAAAGTGCCAAACATGAAACGCAGTGTACATGGTCAGCAGAAATGTACAATGTGCTGTTGTCAATACAGAAAGGACAACAGGAGCTTGAACAAGGCATTAGGTGACTAGCAGAAACGAGTAATAAAATCATTACGGGNGTTGAATCTGAAAAGAAAAGGTTAAAAAATGTATCAACGTTAACTGCCACAAGTAATGATGATAAAAACAGCAATGAAGCAAACAACAAAGTTAATACTGGCTGGGACAATGAATGTAAGGAGATTTATGTTGAAGGTAGAAATGCAGAAGTTATAAGTGAAGAGGGTTATACTGAAGGTAAATTAAGAGAAAATCAATTGCTGAGGCAGATTGATAATGTTGAGAAGAGTGTACCTAACGGTTGGGAAGTCAGTAAGTCAATGAGAAATGTAATACAGGAAGGGAAACTTCAGGTTTGGGAGGTACAACCAAATGGTTATAATGAAGTAAAGCTGCGATTGGGATCAGCTGTTAAGTTGCAACAGGCAAGGTTTGCTGTGAGCACAGTGCAAACAGTAAAAGGTTATAGTGAGAGTGGGGGGTATCCTAGAGTGAAACATGGCTATGACATACTACTGTTCAGGAAAAGTTCTGTTAAGGAGAAATAAAAGATTGAACCAAAGGGTCAGAAAAGTAGCGAGGAAAAAGAAGGGTAGATTAAAGACAGTAGGTAAAAGGAAACGAGTTAAGTATAGTATGAGAAAGGTCGTAAGGAAAAAGGGAAGGAAATTAAAAAACAAAGAGAAAAGAAAAAGAAAGAAAATTTAATACAGGCAGATAGACTGCAATTTATGTTTTAATATTTTCCTTGTATCATTTTTTTATACTTTGATTATACAATAATAATGTAAGATAGATTGGTTAATGTTTTATTTTGAGGAACAATTCTTTAATATGAAGGACTATACAATGGAGTAAGTAGGTCACAAGGTGTATACATGGGGCAAATTTGCATATTTCCCTTACCAAGCCTTGGGTGAGGCAACAGTAAATAACGTATTAGATTCTTGTTAGAAAAGATTTCAAACTGCTGACCTATAAATGGTTATTTGATACAAATTAATAATTGTCAGATAGTGTGTTTCTGTTAGTGTGGTAGAAGAGAAATATGCAATACAAACATTCAAGAAAGTTAATGTTAGAGGTTGTGGGTGGTTGTTTTCTATTTAGATGACAGTGAAAAATTATACATTATTTATGAACGTTATGTACAGACTTTGTATTTTATTTCCGAATTTGAATATGACTGCTTACCAATCTCACATATAGCCTTGCTGCAGGTGTTCAGAAGAAGCTGTTTTAAAATGTGCTCAGAGGATAGCTATCATGGTAGAGAACTTTTTAATCTGAAGTTTCAGGGTACTAATTTATAAATATTGTAACGAAGACTTACATCATTCTGTCCTCATTTTGACTCACACTTAACGAATAAGTTGTATACAAATAGTATTATGAGGCCTAATGTTCTATGAAGAAAATAGCATACACTTGCAGTGTGTTTTGTTTGCAAATTATGTTGCTAAAACAGATAACTTATTACATTTCAAACATCTCTGTTTTCTAGCATATCATTGTGAATGTCTGGCTAATTCCATGTAACTGTGTAGAAGTAGAGCAACATAGGTAATAATATTATTATGTTGACTTCAGTTTTCTTGAAGTTGGTTGCAACATCATAATATTGCAGTAACACTCAAACTGTTAAAACTTTAGGAGGGAGCCATGCTGGTTATATTATTTTCTAAGGGTTTGATGGTAACAGTAATATTTGCTTTTATGCTTTTACCAACTCTACTGTATACATCTGAGGCTAAATTGTATCTGGTATACAAGTACTCTGGATGAATTGTTTATTTACTTTATTATTAGTAAAAACAAAATAAACTTTTGTATGCATTTTATTTGGAAATTAGTGATGGTATTACTTTTTTAACTTTGGCATTGTCATGCGTGGAAAATTTAGTTTATTCAGAATGTCTTGTATTGGCATTTTCAGTTCCGTGTGAGTGTAAAATAAGCTCAGAATACAGTATTTGTTCTGTAGAATAACCTGGCTGTTTCATGAAAATTATCTACAGAGACATCTGTTGGTTTCTCTAAGACTTGGTTTTGAATTACAGTTAACCATTTTGGGATAAATTATTTTATGTTGTGGAATTTTAATGCATAATTTATTGTGCATGAATTATTAGTGTTATTATCAATATAGATTGATATGTTTAATGCAAACCGCATATCTGTATACTGTGTGTATACATACAAGGTTGTATTATTTTTAAAAGAGAATACTAGTGAAGTCTGGGTTAGTTTTATTTCAAAATGTCTACTTAAGTTAATAATATTTTATTACCAGGTTTTATAATTTCATTACCATATGTTATCGTTGAAGATAAGGCAATTGGCAAGTCCTTGGTGAATACTTAAAACACAAACATTGTTTAGAAGCTCACTGCATCTTGTTGGTGTTCCTCCAGCAGTCATTGGCTAGTTGTGTTCATGCCTGTGTATGATTTTTTCTTTACAAATACCATATTAGTCAACTATACTAAATAATGTGAAATAGTCAAGAAAATTTTACTGTAATTGTATCATCTAATGTATTTTACTCAGTATTGAATAGACTGCAACTTGTAACCTTGGTTGTAATTTTTTTTAATTACAGGAAATGGATATGACATCATTAAAATGTATCTTCAGTTGTATTAGAGAAAGAAATATGTAAACAGTGGTGTTTTCCATTTAAAAAATGTTAAAGTTTGTTGGAAGTTAACTTGAAATTACACTATGTTAATGTAAGAATCATATAATGTTACTGTTATTTTACACATTCAGAGTTGACAAATATAAGTAATGAAAAGGATAAAAGAGAATGCAGTACATGCTGTCTAAAATACAGAGGTTGAGGTGGTAGAGGTGCTGTATGGTGTTGAGCCTCAAGAATAAACATAAGTACGGGTAAGAGGTTGCTCCAGTGTATGGTGTCCTTGAATCAATAGCACAAGTAGTGAGTTTTGATTGGAACAGGTCTGAGGCCCTTTTTTATTTTGTCAGCACTGGCCTAATGAAAGGCAGTTGCAGTGGCTTTTATAGTTTTGGGCAGACCTGGGTCCCCTTTTGTAAGTGTTGTGTGCTGATCCCAGCGAGAATCTAGAGTAGAGAGCAGACCACAACGAATCATTATTGGCATACGTTGTGAGTACACCCTCAATAACCAATTAAATTAAAAAGGTGAAATGTATTATTTTCTTGCAGCATTCCAGTAGATATCTTGTTGCTCTTCTTTAACATATGAAGTGTATATTCTTATTATGTAAAAGAGTTTCATTACCAAATAGCAAAAGTAAATTGTAAACTCAAATGGTTGGTAAAGAGCAGAGGCACAGTGGTTTGCAGAGTAGCCGCATACAAGATAGGTTTAGCTTTGGGAAAGATTTCTTCAAAATCTCTCCCAAATCGAAGGGGGTAATGTAACGACGCAATATTTTATCAAAGGGATATTTGGTTTCGTAATATTTTATAGAGAGTTCGTTAATCGCTGTAGTTCGTTTATCGGATATACGTTTGCTTTCAAAATCTTAGCTTTGTTATGCGTCAGCATTAGACAATAGAAGCTTTCCGAACTGAGTCGACAGTTTTTTTTGACAAGATTTGATTATCTTTTACTACGACGCAGTTCGGATAGCGTGGGAAGAGGATGCTTGGCCCACGCCATGCCCTTATTTGGTTACGTTTGATATTCTGAGGAGAGGGAGGTGGATACGCACGCAGCGACTAATACTCCGCGTGCATATTCCCGACCAGCAGTAGACAACCAGCACTCGCCGAGGCCGCATCAGGCGTGGCAAGTAGCGCCCACACCGGCAACTTTATTCTGCTCATTTATTTCTCCACCGGTGTGGGAGGTCGCTACCTGTATTTTCTTCTGGTGATCAAAGTTTTCAAGACGTAAATGAATAATTAAACTACTGTGGCGCTGCTCTCTGTTTGTTTATCTGAAACCTGTTCGTACTCTGCATAGATTAAGATTATTTGTGAACTGCTTCATTTGATTGATAAATAAAAGTACTGAGTAAAAAAACAGGAACTTGACTTTATTTGTTTGGCACCTTTAAAGTTTCATGTTGCTACCAACTGAGCTAACTGAGTTGTAACTTCCAGTCGTCAATCCTTGACGTGGAATGTTACAATTTTTTGTAATAACTTAAAAGAAAAAAACAACTATTAGCCCTACACACAGTTTAGAAATAAACTTTCACCAATTCATATCAGGCAATATGCCGAGACTCTTTGATACCCGATCCTCTGGCACGTTTTCTCAATCGTAAACAGTCTCATACTGCAAGCAATAGATCTATAAATGATTGTATTTCCTTCGCAATTGTTTGTTGACATTTACGTGATAGAAAACATGTTACAATAAATATTACAGTGGTAATTTTTTTTACAAATGAATTTTAATTACCTCAAAAGCAGATACCACTGTTCACCAGTTACAGCTTATATAGAGTTAAATGTGTAGCAGCACCAAAGTCAGCCATATCTGCATCTGTGAAGTAATTTCAAATAGCGTGTTTGTTACTAAAAGATAAAAACTAAATCAAGAAAATAGTTTTTCGGTTGTTTTGTGAAAAAAATGTCCCCCAAGATAACCAAGTTGTGGTAATTTCCATGATAATTAAATCATTTTGGTTGATGAAATGATTTGGTTGGCCCATAACCGATTGTAACAGATACCAATATTAGGTTTATCGACCAATGCATCTGTATCGATATCTGTCCATCCCATATGTTTTAATATGCAGACTTTATAGACTAAAATTATATTGCAGAAGTATTAGTACAATGGCTTGTCGACACAAACAAAAAAGCTTGAGTGCCACATATAGTGGAACCTATATGCATTGAAACCATATGTATTGAAAGTTCACACCCATGAAACATATTCTGTGGTCCCATTTTTCATTTATCTGCATGTCAAGCCCACATTCATTGAAAGTCCACATATATTTAAATTTTTTGTCAGTCCCCTGAGAAACGATGGATAGAGAATCCACTGTACTTTTAAGTGAGCGGTAATTAGTTTCACTAGTGTGGTGTACTGTCATTTTTAGCGTGCGTTAATCCATTTTTAGTGTCTAATTGCATGAAAACAAGAAGTTATTAATTAAATATAATTTCAATTCAATGTTACATTAATTTTATGCCATACATTATAACCCGAGTCGTTTCGAGACTGAATGAGATGAAAAAATTACTGTATGTAATTGATTGTAAGCTTACACCAAATGCAAGCCAACCCCTAACTTTCAAACCCTCAGAAAAAACAAATAAGACTCAGAATATAAACAGAAATTTGAACATCTCGCGCGCACTTAATCAATTGAGATCACACGGAGAGGTTATGAATCGGGCGGGCAGTGTGTTTACGGCAGGCGAGATGGAGAAGATGAAGCATCAGAGGTGGGAGGAGTGAAACAATCTACCCCTCCCCCTACAAACTGTTCGGCACCCAGAGGGAGGGTGCAAGGACTCCACGCTGGTTGCTAGGCAACTAGTTCCCACCCTGCCAGACTTGCAAAGGGAGGAAACGAGCTCTGCAGAGTATGAACGGGGACAGCCAAAGCTTACTCAATACAGGCAGCATTTCTATATGGTCATGACCTTGCTAGAGGTCAAGCCAAGTGATAAAGAGGTGCACGTGATGGAGAAAGCACGTTTTTATGACCTGGAACCACTTTATTATAGCCCATTTCATATAATAATTCCATTTTGTGGCAGATTGTGTAGAAACAATAACCACGAGACTACGTATCCTTCCGTCGCCACGTAGTTTCACCTGTCACAACACATTTTGTCTGTAATGGATGCCAATGAGACGTTAATCCCATCAATCCTACCTACATCAAAGCCTGTCGCCAAGCTGCTCATGCACAGATGAGAAAATTATTGACTTTGCTGTAGAATTTTTTATCACTGCAAAGGACATAAGTTGATTAAAGATCCATTGTTTACTAACTAGAAAATGTTGTCTGAAAAGTGGCAGCTTTCTTGCCCAGCAAACAGAAATAATACATCATAACGCTTACGGAAAATTAGCTATATTTTGATCTTGGTTCAATTTGTGCGAGCATAATATGTTCGTAATATTACTGCAATTTTTTTGTCAAATCCAATCACATGGTCACAATACATTTTAAACATTATCAGTATTGAAATTCAAAATCACAGACACTTGAAATTATATTTTAATAAAAAGACTTTTGCAACTGTTACACCTATTTCACCGAGTGCACCTACAACTAGAGTCGCATGACTAGACGTGTACTTAAAAGAACAAAATATAACTATGCAGCATTGTTTGTTACAGATGGCAAATTTGGTTTAACGTATTTAACAAGATGTTAATTGCTGTTCTTATGCAGCAGCAGTTAAGATGTTACAAGATATATGTGATACAGAAAGTATTAGGAATTTGGGAAAATTGTTACATAGCATATTTTCAATCATAATAATAAAGTATTTTGTGATTAAAAGTGGTGTCAGTTGATCAAAAAGGGGAGATCAGGTAGTTTATAGGTATGTAGTTTGTTCGTACAAGCTAAAAGGTTATTCATAAATTAACCATAGTACGAGTGTACCTGGATGACAATACGCATATCACATTCACATAAATATAAGTTGCTGCAAAAATGATTACGTTGCAAAAATTTGCCTGGTTTTAATAATTAAATAACATTTATTTTCGCTTTATTGCTAAAGTGGGTAAGAACACACAAAAAACAAAATGGCGAGCCAGTCTCAGAATGCTTTTGTGATTACAGTCCGTATTAAAATTACTAGCAAGCAGAATCGCTCCGCACGGAAATATATTATGTAAAAAAATATATAGAGCTCGCGGAAAATATAAAACTCTTGGAATTCATTTGTATTTTGAATTTTACATATGAAACATGAGTCATGTTGTGGAGGCGTGACTTCTGAAGTGAGCAGCATGCACTGGCCACCAGATGGTGGCACAGTAGCCTATTCTGCTGC
Source organism: Clitarchus hookeri (assembly GCA_002778355.1). Lineage (NCBI taxonomy): Eukaryota > Metazoa > Arthropoda > Insecta > Phasmatodea > Phasmatidae > Clitarchus > Clitarchus hookeri. Next base: position 320,541 of record NQII01001985.1, on the reverse strand, counting down.
TGTATCGCTAAAGTATTTCAATCACGTCTTTTTAAAATTAAATTTTTATCTCATACGGGACCAAAAGATCGCGTTTGAAATATAGTAAATCAAATTAATGCAGAAATATTTGAAAAGTACACAGACAGATCTGTGGCCTCTCAACTTAAAATGAAGCAAGCACATGGCGATGTTAGCACTAGAGAAACTAAGCAAAAATATCATACCGTATTTTAGTGCATATAAGTCGCCTATGCTTATAGGTCGCACCATTATTTTCAAAGGGCGTTAAAAAAAAAGTAATATTTATTGATTATAGGTTGTGCTCATCTTTGTGGTTGTACATTCCGTACAACACGGCTTGCGCCACGGATGGCTGAGGCACCCGACCTTGGCAAAGGTCATGTGGCAGCTGTGTCCTTGCAAGCAAGCGATGTTGCCAAGCTTTGCTACAGGCCTAGAGCGCAGTCACAGCACGTCGCAAGTTCGTTGGACGTAGTTAGTTTGGAATGTACAAAGATAGCAAGATAGCTATATATTTATTGGAAAAAAGAAATAACTTATCAACATGTAATTTAATTTGAAGTGATTTTTTTTTACAAGAAAAATTTTATCAAAATTTTTTTTATATATTTCAAGTATTTCTAACGATGTATGTTAAAAGCAAAAACCTAACCATTATTTCTGAAGTTTATCTTTGAAAGTTTTAAATAAACGTACAAAACATATAAAGGCATTTCAATATTTCAGTTATGTAATTCCCTTCACAATCCTTAACAGAAAAAGAAATTTAAAAAAAATCAAGTGAAATAAAAGGAATTGATTCATGCCATACGATAACTGACTATCTATTATTCTCGAAAGCTTTCTGTGGAATGTACAGAGATAGCAGCACATTAGCGTTTGTTCTTGTGTACCAAATGTTAATCTTGACTTACAGTATAGTCTTAGTGCCGCACCTAGTATTGTTTTGATGTTGTGGGATTGAAGATGTGCGAGAGTGTTTAATGTTGGAAAAGCGAAGTACCAACACCGCAGGTTTCAAACTGAAAGTGATTTTGTTCGCTGAAGAGTATGGAAATCGAGCTGCGGGCAGTGAATTCGGAGTAAATGAAAAGTTAGAGCGAGTCTGGAGGAAGCAGAAAACTGAACTTAGAAATACAAACGTGAAGAGAAAAGCATTTCGGGGTGCTAAGCTTTTTTATTTCCAACACCGTAATCATTTTTCTCACTTATGAGCCGCACCCCTAGTTTTCAAATAAATTTCTTAAATAAAATATGCTACTTATACACGATAAAATATGGTACATGATTTACGTTCCATTTCGTTAAAAACATTTCCACTACAACAAAGTTTGGTTTGTTACACTAATAACAGCTGTTTGTAATAACCTAAAATAAAATATATAAACATTTTTTTTCCTAACAACTCCTTCCCACTCGTGTATTGCTTAGATGTTTGTTGTGTGAAGGCAGGACTGTCAGAATAGCCAACACCAAATTCTCTTTCAATCATTCATGCATCAGCTGTTTGTTTATGGGATGTTAATTTTCATTTATGACATGTTACCACTGGTTGTAAAAAATTGAATTCTTAGATGAAAATAGATTACCATCCATTTTATCAGTTTGTTTTATATATACATGGTGAGTCCATGTAATATTGCCGGTCTTGATTCTAAGGCTAATTAAGCGTGACTTTGTAGGGTCCAAATTGGTGAAATATTGACTTACAATGAGGTAAATACGGTACTTATAAAAGGACGTGATACTTTAGTGATACAGTAGCGGAATAGGTGACTGTGCTCCCATCTGTTGGCAAGCATGTGGGGCTTGCTTTGGAAGCCACGCCCCCATGAAATAACTCATCTTACATGTGTAAAATACAAATATATAAACAAACGAGCAATTGATTAGAATAAAATTTCAAGTGTTTGTTGTGATATTGAATTTTAATACAGATAATGTTTTAAATATATTGTGACAATAGAAATGGATTTGACAGAAAAATTGTAATAATTTTATGAGCATATTACGCTCGCAAATCAAACCAAGACCATAACATTGCTAATTTTCTGTTAGCCCAGTCATATTAGGTAAAAAAAGGGGTCAACCTCGGAATGAAAGATAATAAGCTGTAAATTGGTATAAGCCTTTGTTTTGTCGTTCTTAATGTTGTCTCAAAAGTCACCAATGTTATCGTGTCCGCGTCTTAAGATATTGAAGGTCAAAGGTCATAAAAATCGGTTTTTCGCGAATATCTCGCTTTTTATTGCTTAAATAAGATTTGCACTTATTATAAAAGTTGTAGAATATAAAATTCTCTACAACTTTTGTTTTAACTTTTTTTTCATACGATCAACCGTTTCTGCGGTAGACCGCAAAGAGTGCGCCGCGCACAGTCATATATGGTCTAATGCAAGG
>NQII01001985.1:292668-317199 GCA_002778355.1 Clitarchus hookeri | reverse complement strand
TTTATGACCTTTGACCTTCAATATCTTAAGACGCGGACACGATAACATTGGTGACTTTTGAGACAACATTAAGAACGACAAAACAAAGGCTTATACCAATTTACAGCTTATTATCTTTCATTCCGAGGTGAAACCCCTAATATGACTGGGCTATGTGAGCATTATAATGTATTACAGTCAGCCCTGGCCCGCCTTATCTGTGGACTTGGCATCGGCGGTTTCAACCAACCGCGGTTCCGGATATCTGTATATTCAGAGTAACTGAAGGAAATTTTTTTAGCTATTATGTTAATAGCAAATATGGTACAAAACATACATTGTGTGCACTGCATTTAATTTTACATTGTCTGTCATAACTAAGACACTGCGAAAATAAGTTTGTAAACATAAAAACATATCATCGTAAATAATAACTCTGCTAATGGCAGTTCTGTGGTGTGACGCCCGCCACTCTTCCTCTATACAAAGTGCCCATCTACCGTCGTGCCGCCCCTCCGTCACTTCTCCACACATGCCACAGCTGCCCATGAAAAATAGGTCACTGACTCGCGAAACAGCTGTGACCAGTTGCGCTGCACGTCATGCCAGTATGTAGCTTGCTTGTTTACGTATCCTTAGTTCAGTGACAAGCATAAACATTGCAATGTAAGTAAAATACATGCAGGTGCATACATATTATAAACTGTATGTCCTTCTGATTAGTAACTGGCAGTATTACTTGTTCCCTGCTTGTAACGATTTATAAATAAAAAATATTTAAACAGCAATACGTGCCGGGTGTTGCATCACTTCCTTCAGTAGTGCTCGTACCCCTACTGGAAGACATTTTTGTAAACATATAACACAAACAGTGATTTAACTAACGCACCAGCATCCAATTTTTTTAAAATTTCAACTTTGTCTTTAATAGACAACACAATTTTCTTACGCTTTGTGCTGGAACCAGAACAGTAGTTTCCTTTTTGCCAAAATTGCGTAACACAACTAACTAAACTTTCAAAATTATCTAAAAGCACTTAACAACACTACTTGCGAGCGAGCTGCTCTATTGCAGAGCGTCTGGCAGACTTTATCACGTGCACACTATGACAGGGTGTGATGGAAGAGGTGGGGAAGAGGAATAGTTGATCCGCACACACGTCAAGCGACGTGTTGTGTGACAGGGCGCCAGATGTGTTCTGCATAACTGAAGGCCAGATAAATAGCAGAGGAGTGTATTTATGAATGCAGAAAATTAATACACTGAAAAAAAAAGTGTGTGTATATTTGGTATATGACAATGTTACACAATTTACGCGCGCGTCCTGAGCATCCGCGGTTTTCGCTCATCCGCGGCAGTCCCAGAACCAAATACAGCGGATAAGGCGGGGCAACATTTTCATATGAATAAACTATGCATCTTAATCAACTCATGTCCATTGCAGTAATAAAAAAATCTACAGTAAAATCAATAAGTTTCTCATTATCTATGCGGGAGCATGTTGCTAATCACAAAAATAATAAGGATTTGGTTGTGAAATGTGAGCTACTATTGCATGTCACTGTTGCAATGCACGCAGCATTTAGCAAGTTATGTACAGAAGGACTCGTGGCACACAGGGAGGAGAGAGGGCATCGTGAGTCACCACTTCTATTCATGTTTTTATGCATCATGCATGCGGTTTAACTTACAAGGCATGCGCTTCAGGCATCTGCAAGGTAAAGTTTTTAAACATTTTCAAGTTTTTCTGCCAAATTTTGTTTGTGTTACTGCTGTGGCTTACAAATTGATAATAGCGGCACAACCTCTAGTAAGTAATAACTGCGTGCTAACGAACATACTTTTAAATAACCTACAATTGCAACTCCTTGCAAATTTTTTTATTACAGTCTTTGAGAATGTTGTTGTAAAATACATGTACTTGTTATAGCCGTGCTCGTAAAATAGGGGTTTTACTGTATTTCATTTACAAACACTACCAAAAAGAAACTGTCCAAGGCAAGTTTGGTTAGGATTGAATGAGTGCGCGAAATGAGTCATTCGGTTATGTCATAAACATAGACGAACTGTAAAGGTCCCTTTTAATTTTATTGGTTAGAAATATTCATTGACAGTGAAACACACTCGGAAACAGAGTGATATATTTTTGTTTGTGAGTGAGTAAAGAGATTTAGGCGGCGCTTATCAGCGAGGTCTTGAGAGGCGATGAGAGTGATTGAGGTGAGTATGGAGCAGTGCCGGAATGAAAGGGTGGGGGAAACAGGAGATACCCGAGAAAACCCGCCGACCCAAGCATCGTCCGGCATGATTCCCACATGCAAAAATCCAGAGTGACCCGGCCGGGGATTGAACCCGGTTTGCCTTAGCGGGAGGAGAGCAGGCTAACCGCTCAGCCACCGCAGCCCCTTTTATTTGTGTTATTTATAATTTTTGTTAGGGGTCATACCCGTGACTGTTGTCAACATTATTCAAAAGTTATGGCCTGGGCAAAACTGCTATAAGCACAAGTCTAAAGTAAATTATGCACAAATTCAACTGCACTGCAATTCAACCTAACAATTTATACTCCTGAATCATAAACATGCACCTAATCAAAGTTGACAGCCGTGTTCTTTTGTTTACCTCTGTAAATTCGCATATAAGAAGTTTTAAAATGTTTTGAAGTGACAGTTGCAAAAACAGGAACAAAATGAAATCAGTATTTTAAAAAATCTCTGTTCAATTAATATTATATTTTTTATGAAAACGGGTGAAAAACAATACCAACAACTTCTGCAAAACTAAGATAAACACAATAACAAAACAAAGTGTTTAACTAAACCATTGTGCTTCTTGTAACTNAACAACTTCTGCAAAACTAAGATAAACACAATAACAAAACAAAGTGTTTAACTAAACCATTGTGCTTCTTGTAACTTTACTGATGCACTTTCAAAACACAAAAAGAAACTAAGCCAAAAATCACCATACAAGTAAGAAATCTTGTAAAAAAAACCATAGTTTAGCTTTAGATACACTCGTAAAATACCACAATTGAAGACTGGAATGGATCAAATCAAAGGACAGATACAACAGGTAATTACACAAAAACAATCCCATTTACGTGCCAATTTTTAAAAGCTTGCAGTTTTAATACATCAATATTTATCCTGCGCCCCAATAATAACATAAGCAATACATATTTACCGAACTTTAAAAGAGAAAACTAACGAGCAATCATATTTCCATCAATGTATCGCGTAGCTACAGGATTCTCGCACATCATACAAAATCCCCGTACAATCATGGTCGCTAGACACCCTGTACCCAGATCCTGTAATATGTGGCCTCACAAATTTTACTACTATACTGTTATACTACCCTCAATGTACAATATTTACTGGTGACTGTGAGGTACTTACAGTCTTCCTGCTGCGACAGGAACCTCAGGGCGGACACTTCCGAGAATGTGCAACCTCCAATGAAAAATACCAGCACCACCTTCGGGACATCAGTCTGCGACGACTGGCTCCCCACAGAATCCCCTAGGAAAACAAAAAAAACACCCCTGAACCTGCTATAACAAAACATTATTAAAAACTAACTGTCAGCACTAGTTTATCAATAACTCAAATTTTATATATGGTTGACTTAAAGCACATGCATCCATGGCTTAGCCATAATTGATTGTTGGAGTATCAACTTCAGCTGTAATGTCTAATGTTTTGGTACTGAGGATTTACTAACCTGAAATATTTACATTGCCATCATTTTGAATACCAGTGAGTAAGTTTACATAAGCTACTGTAGCACTACCTGTGTGAAAAAGTATGGTACAAATCAGAGTTGTTCCGATACCTTGTTTTCCGATACTGATACCCCAATACCAATGCCCTTCCCTCTTGCTCATTGTACTAGCTCACCATTATTGTGCAGAATATGAGAAATAAGAAAAATAAAAAAATGGAGATATTTTCCCAATTTATATGCCGTATACACACAACACAAGACGGTAACGATTAAACTAATTTCTGTTTTAGAAAGATAACAAGCAAAATTAAATCATCACCGGTTTTCGATATACAATACTTCAGATATTGCACGTTTTCTTTTTTTAAAAAAAACAGCTGATTAACATGGTTAGGAAGCAGGAGACTTCAGTGATCTGTAACAATAAGTCCTCCTTGTGAAAACACTTGTGCAGAAAAGACTGAACCAGCTATAACTGAGAACCATAACTTGCTCAGTCTCTTTATATTCTTGTGTAGTGAAGTGTTCCAGAAACCAGCTGGGGATGTATCGTAGCTGACAGGAGACGTGCTTAAGCAATCATCCAATTCACATTCAATACTTGTTTCACCAACTGTAAATATTTTGTTTTCAGTTTTTTGGCTTAGCAGTCTTTTGGTTACCTAGTAAACAATGGAAATTCAAAATTAAGTCAGATAAAACTGTAATTTCTATTTTTAAAAATCTTATCAGCCTACTTTAAATATTAAACGTTAATAACCTGCAAGAGAGTGAGTTGATGAGTTTCAGTTACGTCTTCACATTCATCAGCATCCATTTGATGTGGTAAAACAGCTTTTATCTTTACCACCCCGAGACACTATTTTACACACTGGTTGCATTTTGCTTTATTTACATTTAGAAAGTATTTCCACACACTAGACATTTTAATGTAGTATGTAAAAATTCATGTATCAAACATGATAAACAAAAAACTAACAATATTACGTTCAGATAGTCAAATACGTTACGCATTTGCGAACGTTCCGTGCTCAGTATTTTTTGCAGTCGTGTTTGCTAGCGTCAAGTATTTAATGACCACAGATGCAGAATTAACAAGTTTTACCAATAGTCCATACAGACGCTAATTGTATATGCTGGCTTTCAATTTTTATCAACTCTATGTCTTTTCACTTGCTCGTTTGTATAGTCGGTTCACGATTGGAAGAGACTTTCTTGAAGCCCTGCTAAAGATTTACTTTCAAGCCCATTTCGTATCCTTCTGCCAAAGGTAAACAAACATTGCCATGTGACTGCCATGTGGCAGTCACATGGCAATGTTTACATGCAATGCTTACATTCCACTGTGTGTGGATGTATTTGTACATGCACGTACCCATTATAAAATTCATGTATATATTATTAATGGATATTCCACAAGCGTATGGTTTTTAATCTTGAGAATATCACACAAAAGAATAAGCGATGCCAGCGAAAAAACATTTCATTCTATAAACCCAAAATGTGAGTATTTTGATGAATTGATAGTTGTTGTCTATTTACAATTGATTGTTAGTGACTTTCGATAAATTCCAGTACATCGAAGGCAAGATCATCAGTATTCATCGAAATTGCTACAGACGTTAAAATGGCGTAGTGGTTGAGTCGGATGTTTCGCGCAATTGTAAAACGTTATTTAAAAATAGTTGTGACGGTTTTCGACAGGACGGCAGAGTTTGCGAGTGAAGTATTCTACGTCTTCGACAATGTGAAAACAATTCTTATGTGCAAATACTGCAACGTTAGAATAGAGTGGCAAAGGAAACACGCGCACGAAACACATAAAAACAAAACGAGAAAGTGAGCACAAATTAAAATCATACGTTCCAAATAATAAAGAGCGGATATTAGTAAAACAAGACAAATAAATGAATGATTATAGGTTAAACGAGATAATCGCACAAATTCTCTGGCACGTGTGTCAACAACACAAGGACTACGAAGGTTAGTAAACAAATGGCCGCGTTACTTTAACCTTGAGCGTAATCATGTGACTATGCAAGAAACGTTGGAATCTAAATATGTTAGCATCAAGTCATTAATAATTGGCATAATAAGATAAAATTCTTTTCGACACCCATTTGTAAGCGATAAATTAACAATTACGTTAAAACTTTGGAACTATTTCCTCTCTTTGTGTTGGCAACCTAACGGCATAACTGTATCCGCGCTCGCCGCTGTTTGTAATGTTATATGCATGTCGCTAACGGCTAGGGTGTTTTTTCAAAGGTTGATTTTCAAAAGTTTCTTCCAGTCGTGAACCGACTGTAGTAATGTATTGTTCTTGTGATTTATTTACATTTTTATGCGCATCTTATTGCAGCTCGCCTTCTGGAAGATAAATACTTTACAACAGTTACAGGCTGCAATATTTATTTCCAGCATTGAAAGTTATTTTAAAAATATTTTCAAACAGCTCACAATATGTTTGTTTAAGTATAAAGCATACATTTCAGTTTGCCGTAGTTCCGTTTTTTATGCCTGACGATAATAATAACAGCCCACAAAAAAAATTCTAAACATATACACGCAAGATTAAAGAACACATTGGTCGTTACTGAATAGTTCTCAGTGCAGCCACGAGAGGCCAACGTAAATATTTGAAATGGTATCGATTGTAGTTTGCAATATTGCCACCCAGAGCACAGCGAAATGAAAATTTTCCACTTGCGTCCATGATATATACTATGAACTTCAGTCATTTATTTGTAAACAGATGTAAGCAAGTCATAAGTAGCGTGACAGAAAATCTGTGATGTTCGCTTTTAAATCCATGTCTTTTGTTGGTTTAAAATTCCGTAAAAAAACGGCAGGGCAGATTAATATTGTAAAACGTACCACACCATACAATTTTTGTGGCTAAAGAAAGCAATAACCTGATTTCATTGTCTATTACCGATACTAACCTATCGGCCCAATACCATACCCGATACAGATACTAAAAAAAAAAAGGTTAAGTATTAGCCGAAACCGATACTTGGTATCGGTATCGGCACAACTCTAGTACAAATTAGTTATTTGGTTCCCCCAAGATATGGCATGAATTAATTTTCTCACGTGGCAATATCTTACAAAAGGCAGCAAAAAAGAGGCTCTGTGCGCACACATTTAATGTTTATAATAGATACTTCAGGCATACAAAGTTATTTCAAAATTGGTTTCATAATTGTGTAGATNTTAGCCGAAACCGATACTTGGTATCGGTATCGGCACAACTCTAGTACAAATTAGTTATTTGGTTCCCCCAAGATATGGCATGAATTAATTTTCTCACGTGGCAATATCTTACAAAAGGCAGCAAAAAAGAGGCTCTGTGTGCACACATTTAATGTTTATAATAGATACTTCAGGCATACAAAGTTATTTCAAAATTGGTTTCATAATTGTGTAGATACAGCTAAGCTAAAATGTTAATGTGATGACTATTTTGAAAATAAGTGCATAACATACTTAAACATATTAATCTACATTACCTAATGTAGTACTACTTCTTTGCCAACTTCTTGTTAAGACTCGACTCAACTCATTCTGTGGCTTTATCTTATAAAATGGCAGACACAAGAGGCAATGTATTGACGCATGCCGTCGATTTGACTGACGACGATGTCATTGTCAGACAAGGTTCTATTGTGCCGGTCAGAGACAAGAGCTAACTAACTGGATTGACTTTATTGGCTGCTGAGTGTTTCCCGTCTGCGATACAGAATGGGGCGTGTGGCCTTGTGGCACAGTACAATATCAGGTGTGGGTTGGGCGGTTCTCTGCACTATTGGTGGGAAAACAAACATTGGTTTACCAACAGGGCACGGGGCAGCTCCTGGCTCGGCCGCTGCTGCTGCTGGATGGATCTCTGGCCAAGTCCTGGTTGGTGCCCACGGTGGGCTGTTGGTCCTGGTGTGACTGAACCACTGGTTGGCTATACACAGTGGTACTGGAAGTCCCTGTCGGACTGAGAGGTGAGGCCTCAACAGTTGTCGGGCGGCTTGAGCTTGTTCCCGTGGGAATAGGTTGCAGAGGGCAGTTGGCACTGGGTTGCAGTTTGCTTAGCTAAGTTCGGTGGCAGTAGCTGCCCTCTTAGCACTCCACTTTGCACCACTCCTATGGGTGAAGGGCATAGAGGAAGGTACTAGGGTCTACCACGCTAAGGAAGAGCAGGCAACTAAAATCCCTAACTAAGTGTGCAGCCAGTCGTGGCAACGCCACCCAGACTCAGTCCTATAACTCCAACCAGCAAAAATTCTTTCAAAAAACGCGGGGAATGGAGCGCTGGGCTTATTGGGATGTCTACCTACATCATGGGTGTGATCCAGAAGGGGTCAGACTACCAGAACCAGTCTTATCACTCCAACCAGCGAAAATAACACGGTCAATGGAGTAAATCGGCTGGATGAATAGCCGCCTTGTGGATTGAGTTTCTACTGGTTGTGGCTTTACCGTACGTGCGCACCAGATACCTTTGTGTACCTGGTCCACAGCATAAGTGGCAATCTAATGTGTTTGTTCTGAGACGTACGTGCGCCTGGTTGTACTTTAGGTTCGGCAAAGAGGGTTCTAATGATGCTGTCTCCTGCTTTTCCTTATTAGGTGGACATCTACTTGGGATTGAAGTCACAGTCACCCTACAAATAAGTACTCAGAGGTTAGTTAAGATCATGTGTTTATTCCCAGAGGAACAGACACGGTTGCCGGTACTGACTCGTAACTATCAATGTACTGTAACGGAAGTAAACTACGGTAGTACCAGGTGAAGGGGACCTGGGTATAAACTAGACAAGAGCAGATGCGACTAGGTAGCTATGACAGTAACTCACCCTAATTAACTCAATGCTGTTGTCCAGAAGGGACTCGTATGTCACTACCATAGGAGTAGTGAGAATAAAGGGACCGAAGACTTCTTCAGGGGTCGCTGGGGGAAGGTCTGGAAAATATCTTGAAGGTAACAGTCGTCCTTCTTGAGAAAGACAGTATAAGGAGAGAGCTCTAGCACACGAGGTGGTGGAGCGAGCTGCTGAATATCAACTGGCATTTCGGGGGCTGTGCGCTCGCCTATATGGATGGCCATCAGCGAGCCCTTCTGCTCCATTTGGCCGGTCAGTTATCTTAGGGCTGGAGCTCCTCCTTTATCGGAGAAGGAGGCTATCTCTCTTGGGGGAGACTGGAAGTGCGGTTTTCCTCGTATGAGGGTTGGATCGCTCCCGCGAGCTTAGGGTAAGTGCTGGGCTGCTTAACTATCTGCTATCACATGCAAGGTGTGGCGTGACGTCTGACATAAAGGTGAAGACGGTCTTGACTGCTGTGTCTGTTAAGTGCCCCTTGCCTAGGGTTGTGCTGGTTTGCTCTAATAGCAAGTCGTCCAGGGTTCAAACCCCACCTGGGGTGACGTGGTGACGTGATGGCACGTGAAGATGGAATAGTATATATGGCTAGAGCCCACTTTTACGGTAAACAAAATTAGCTGATTTTGTCATTAAATTTCACCATTTCATCAAATAAATTTTGTAGCAAATGATACATGCATTATTATTATTGGAACATAAATAAGTTGTTTTTGTAATGATTTCACTCAAGCAAAATGAAATTTGTTATTCATTCATTTAATCATTACATATTTATGTGGAAAACCTTAAATAATACGACGAAAAGGATGAAAGGACAACGTTAAGAGAGCACACTTGTCTTATCACAGTAATTTTGCCAATAAACTTTGTAATTTATTGAGACATTAAAAACTGCCCAAGATCATTCACTAGTGTTTGAGTTTTACAAGATTTTTACATCACCTACATACAGCTATTGTTCATTTGTAGATAAAAATATTTTATTTAAATCCTGTCTAGTTCAACATTACTCCAACACAAATCCACAGCCTAACTACAAAATACTAATAAATATTTTATTACTAATAACATAAAAATACCCCTTACATGGTAAAATTGTTTCTACAAAGAAGTGGCAGAAATCTGTTTGTTTTTGTTTTGGTAGCAATATGAAAATCACAAAAATTTACTTCCAATGCAGTTATCTCATTTTTTATGTCCTCCACTATCACTAAATCACTTATGCATACGGCACGGCAGTGTTTAAGCATGCGTCTTTTCGTGCCCACTCAATGTTTACATCACAGTTTCATACTTTGGTCAGTTTATAAAAAAAACCCTTCACTTTCAACCTCCCGGGCACAATGTAAAACATTTCTGGCATTCTTAACCGGTTTTGCAATGTAAGCATCAGTTGCAAATGCTGTATTTGCTAGCTGTCAAGAAACCTAACCACATAGCATACAAGATGAGTAGAGTCTGCAGTGTTTTCAAATACCGTGCAAATGTTTAGTGCGTAATTTTTACATTCTAAAAATAAAAAATAAAAACTTGTCTCTTATATATACATACAATTTACTTTCATCATATAACCAACATTTTTAGTTAGAGAACTTTGTTAATAAATAAAATATACGTAGGCATGATTCTGTCCGTGAATGAGTGCCACAGCGATTCACCTCGATATATATTGAATTGTACATGCAACGATAATCTTTTGACCTTGCTACCATTCGATTATGAATCATTCTAGTGACAAACTTTTGTTTACGTTTTCTATAGACAAGAATTTGATCACCACACAAATACATAGTTTTGTTCTCTGCACAAATGTGAAGTAAAAGAGAGATAATGCTGTGTAACCAATGGAAAATTGTAGAACTTAATATGTGTAAGTTTTCATGGTAAAAGAAGCTCACACTGTGTTTTTAGATACACTAGAACAAGCAATTTTGTTTATGTTTTGAATACGGGAATGATTACAGAATTTTGTGAACAAACATAATTTCTCAGTATTTAGCATTATTTCACATTTGCTAAAATTTCTGGCCCTATATATGGCAAATTAACCTAAAATATTTAGGATCGCCATTTACCATTTAAATTGTATATCTTTGCAATGCCCACGTGCCAAATTTGAGTAGTTTCCCCGATATATAACATAAATGCTTTATTTTTAATGTGCTTCTATCAGAAAATTAAGGACCAACCCTCTCTAAATTCAATGCTTACATGACACACTGTCAATATACCAAATTTGGTTTAATATTTCCTAAGATCTAATACAGCAAATAAATTAGAAAATTGTCACATTTTGAGGACACCAGCAAAATTGAAAACTTTAAATTAGTGATGGGTGATACAAAAAAAAATTATAGAGATTCATTTCATTAATTGATCTAATCACTGATACAAAACCGATTGGATACTATTGTACAGTCTGTAGTGATTCCCATACTTTTATGTTTAAGTAGGTACACATGTTCAGTTAAAATTTCTGAAGCATGACATAAAGGCAGGATTTACAACAACCTATTGTGTGGCTCTAAAGTCGGGTTTGCAATAGAAAAATTAAGAGTCCAACAGCGTGGCCACAAAAAATTTATTTCAAAACTCCCTAATATTTAAAGACAATTTTTTTGTTTCAAAAATTTAAATTTAAAATTGAAGCATCATAGCAAAGCATAGAAAGACAAGGTCAACACAAAATATATTACACTTCTGTTGGCTACAACAGAATACCACTTACCTCAAACCTCGTGTAGAATATTGAACTTTTGTCACACGTGGATCACAATAANTTATAGCAAAGCATAGAAAGACAAGGTCAACACAAAATATATTACACTTCTTTTGGCTACAACAGAATACCACTTACCTCAAACCTCGTGTAGAATATTGAACTTTTGTCACACGTGGATCACAATAATCACAGTTGCAGAAATCTAGTAGCTATGCTGTTCAGTCCATTAATAATGTTTGATATATTCCAAACAAATTTCCACAAAAACATACATATGATATTGACAAAATATATGATTTAAAAGACATTTCAAAACTACACCAAAAAATTGTTAGCTTGAGAAGATAAAAAACACATTATTATATTTCTGAAATAACATTCCAAGTGTGCATACATTTACAAATTAAATTTGATACAGCCATAGTGTGCTTATTACTGTTTCATGGTATTTATTTGTTCTTCAATAGCCTGAACGTCGGCTAGCATTTTAGCTTTTTTGGCATCCAAGTAAAACAATTCTTTGGCCAGACGTTTTCTACAAATTTCATCATTTTCTTTGATCGCCTTTGCTTCTTTCTGACGCTTCTCGGTTTCTTTGGTGAGTCTGGCTCCTGCATTTCTGTAAAATAGCAAAAGTGACTTGGAAATGTTGTAATCCAATAGCTCACCACCTGCTGCCATGATAAGAGTCTTAGACCATCCTTTACGCAACCAAGGTTTTATCCTTCATGTTATCAATGAGACACTCACCGTTAACTGAGACACCACGTTTAACATTTGCATTTCCATGGGAAAGTATGATGATCTTCATGATTATCTCCACAGATTTCAGATTGCCATTCTCATGAATGACATCTCGCCAGAAGTAGTCAACTCGTTTTTCTGATCTGGAGTAGCTGTGTACACACTTTCCCACACTAGGCTGAGAACGTAACTCTATAAATTCTCTATCTGCTCTGTCTGTAACAGCTCCATCAATCCAGTTGTTGTTTTCAAGGATTGTGAGAAGATTCTTCAGTCTACTGTTACGAACGTTTGCCATAGCTGCAACAGAGGGATCCCAACAAGAAACAGCTTTAGTTAGGTTCAACTGCAATGGAGTGTGCTCCAATAACTTCTTGACAAATACTTTCAAGAACATCACAATCTTTATAAAACCGTTAGCAATCAAGTTCCTTGGACAGTTTACCAAAATCTCTCAGTGCCCTACAGGTACCATACCCTACATCAACTTTGGAAAAACTCAGAAGATTACTTCTATTCTCAATGTCCACACGCACAAGATTTTGTGCTTCATTCAAAACATCTTCCTTACCAAATCTCTTCATAATACAGTATTGAGAATGACAATTGTGAGAGAGCTGTGAAGGAATGGTGCACAAAGGGCATCAGTCTGATATTCTAACAGGAACGGCTGAGTTTCCGAAGTCAAAGACTTAAAAAAAATGCCAACTTTGCTGGAAGCAGTAGGTCGGCAACTGCTTTTGCAACACTTTTATAGTTTGCACATGTGGGTTCTCTTTTTTCAATTTTTGTTCCATGGGTTATTTTCTTTAAATGCGGAATCATATTGGATGCTTGTTGAGCCACATCCGTTTTACAACCAACGGACAGCACAAAACTTCTTCGGGAATTCTGATAAGCCTGAATACTTTGTGAACATTGAATGCCGTGCTGGAACATCCTTGAAAAGATAATACAGTGACCTAAGGAACTGCACAATATTCCATCCAGAAGCTTCAATGGCAACGTTAAATGCACCATGTGCTGTGCAAACCATTCATTGAAATCTGAAGAATTTTCTTCAGGTCAAGTGGTGACACTGCTTCTTTGAAATATGTTCTAAGGTTATCTGCTTTGACAGGGCACATAAAAGCGGAATTAAAAAATTTAGTATGTACAGTAGAGCCCGCTTATAAGGTACCCTTTTAAAGGGTATTCCCATCTATAATGCACAATATTTCTGGCCTCGAAGGTTTCTCAATAAGAACAATAACAAACCTTCCCGGAAATAATTTTTTCATTTTCTCGCGAATAATGCAAACTGTTTCTGATTCAGTAATATATGTCTTGTCACCAAACCATTTCACATAACTTCAATTCAGAACTGAAAGTATTTCATTACACATTCACAAGTTTTGTTTGCATTAGTACTGCATTTTCTTGATTCGTAAACGCCACAGAGTAACCACCATCAAGCCGTTACACTTTGAGATTCTCTGGCTAGGCACTGAAGCAGTGTGCCCAACTTCGTACATCTGGAATAACTACAGATGTCGTGAGCGGTCACATTCGCTTTACTTGTATGCATTCATCTATGGAATCATACAGTTAATTTTTTTACGTGAATGCAATTTGATGAAAGCGATTAATATTTACAGTACGTTAATGTTTACGTAGTGGAAATTAATTCGTCCTTAAATCAGTTTAAAGTAAAAAATTTAAATGAGTGCCTCTAAGAAAAGACAGACATTTTCATTAGCTGAAAAAATAAACTTAATCAAGCACGTGAACAGTAATCCCGGTAGAACATGCACAGCAATTGCTCGTGATTTGAAAATCCCAGTGACTACTCTGAACCGAATCATTTTAAATTGGGACACAATCATAAAAGAATCCTCCACGCGATCAACCACTGTGAAGAAGATACGCGGCGGGAAGTATGAAGAGGTAAACGAGAGTGGTTTAGGCAAGTGCGTTCCCAAAATGTGCCTGTAAATGCAACAATTTTGCGAGAAAAGGCAATGGAAATAGCCTTGAGATTAGGTGTAGACAATTTCACTCCTTCAAATGGCTGGATTGATAGGTTCAAGAAATGCACCGGCGTTGTGTACAAGACTGTAAGTGGCGAGGGTGCTAGTGTTGAATCTGTCACAGACAACTGGAAAACGACTGTACTGCCATTTTTTTTTGCAAGAATATGCTGCAAAAGATATTTTCAATGTGGATGAGTGTGCACTTTTTTTAACTTGCTTCCAGATAAAACATTCATTCTCTTTCAAAGGAGAAAAGTGTGTAAGTGGCAAACGATCAAAGGAAAGAGTATCTATTTTGCTGGGAGAAAACATGGATGGCAGCGAGAAGCTCCCTCCTCTCGTGATTGGAAAGGCAGCAAAACCCAGATGCTTTAAAAACCTCAAAAATTTGCCCTGCCGGTGCGAAAGTAATTAAAATGCCTGGATGACCTGCAAAATTTTCCTACAGTTTCTTTATTTTCTGGATGCTGAAATGGGTGTTCAGAACAGGAAAATCATCCTTTTCTTGGATCACTGTTCTGCACATCCAACAGAAACAAGTATACTCAGGAACTTTTTAAAAAATTGTTGTACAAGGGATGTTCAAAAAATAAGGTGACACTGCAAATTTCGAGGGCTACGTACATTCGATTATCAATTGTTTTTATTGTTATGTTGGTACACATGTCCCCAACATGTTGACATTATCAGCCATTCTGCATTGTTAGTTTGTTTGTGACAGATATAAAGGTTCGTGTTTTGGTGGGCTTGGGAATTTTTTGCTATAGCAAACAATGGATCAAAGAATCTGTATTAACAACATCGTAATCATGCCTCAGCCACCGTATTCACCTGACGTGGCCCCCTGCAACTTGTTCCTGTTCCCAAAACTGAAGAGACCCATGAAAGGACAGAGGTTTGCCTCGATTGAGGAGATAAAGACCTGGGAGACTTCAATGCCATACCAAAATGTGCATATTATAAGTGCTTCGAGGATTGGCAAAAGGTGCTGTACAAATGTATTATATATGAGGGGGATTACTTTGAAGGGAACAAAATAGATATTGATGAATACATAAATATTTATTGAGACAAAGTCACAAAATAACAAGTCACATTTTTTGAACATACCTTATATAAAGTCTTATTTGTTAAGTACTGTAGGCCTAACTAATATTGTTCCAAACAGGAGACAACTTCCATGAAACATTTTATATTACGTATTTTGCTTGTATACAATTATGTGCGCTTTGGTACCAGGAGACAAAACTGCCATTAACAATTGTGCTTGTTTTGCACGTACAGTAATCTTTTGCTCATTTACTAATTTTATGATTTTGCAACCAGGAAATAAACTTTCATAAAGGATTATGTATTTTAAAAAAATATTTGTTTTGTTCATTTTATAAAGTTGTGTGTTTATTATGGTGCATTCTTTTATATCTTTTGGTGTCCAGTTTCTTGAATTTTTGTGTTTACCTCTTATAGTGTTTTCATGCTAAAAGTGTCAATTTCTTGTGGACCCCTGAAGAACCTTATAAGAGGGTTCCGCTGTACCTAATTGCTATCATTGTCCCAAAAGCGTATGTTCAGATCCATTTGAATCTCTTGACCCACTTTGTTAAGAGATTCCTCAAAACTAGGGATGCACCGATATGGGTATAGCCTATATATTGGTCAAGTGAAGCCGATAATATCGGGTGATAACTCCATTTAAAATGAGATAACTCCATTAAAACATCAAGAGGAAAGATGCTATAGATTTTTAGTCTGACAGCTTAAAAACTGTTGGTTTTTGACAAAGGGAAGTTCAATGCATTGATAAGTGCATGGCTGCCTTGTTATACATTAAGCTTACGCACTTAAAAAAATTTAAGTGCATGTACCAAAAATCAGTTACCACCCTTACTTTCAAATCTAAACCATGTACACATATTCTAGTAGTGCAAACGACTTCAGCGGTGTACAAACTATGAAATCAGAACTATTACAGAAGCTTAATGAACGATTTATTTCACTGGAATCAAACAAAGTTAGTGTTATTGCCACAATGCTTGACCGCAGATACAAAAATAAAGTTTTCAAAAGTCAAGAAAGTGCTTTGCAAGGTAAAGAATGGTTAACAGATCTAGTAAAGAAGGAGCAAGAGAATATGGATGTCGTCATGTTTTGCCAGCCAACCCCAGCGAAGATCCAAAAAACAGCTAGTTTATGGAGTTTCCTAGACAATATGCCTTCAAGTTCGAATGACCCTGATCCACATCTGGACGAAAGTAGTGAAATAACCCAATATTTAGACAAAACATCTAATTTCTAATACCTGTGATGTTTTTGAATGGTGGCGCAACAAGGAACGTTTTCCCATCCTTGCTAGCATTGCCAGAGCATACCTGTCACCCCCTCCATCCAGTGTTGAAAGCTAAAGATTATTCAACACCACTGGCAAAGTGCTTACACAATTAAGGAACCGACTTAAATAAAATATCGTTGAAGAACTTGCATTTTCAAAAGGAAACGTGTATTTTTGGCATTTAATCAATTGAGTGGTACCTTTGTGATGAGTGCATATAATGTAGTAAGCACGTTTTTTGTCATTATGTTTAAGCTTTGGTTAATTGTTTTATCACTTTGTATGTTTTATAGTATACTAAATACCAAATATCAACTTTTTTGTAAAAATGAAAATATCTGCAAAAAAGCGGCCGATATATCAGGTACTGATAAAACCCACTACAATATGTTTGCAAGCACTCACTGATTCCAGCAACTGTTTCTTGCAGTGAGGTACAATACCAAATAGGATAGAACATGCAATCTTGCTTCTTTGAAGTTGCACTTTACTGGTTATAACACTGTCTGGGAACATAACTTTTAACAAATTAATATCCTTTGCTGCTGTACGCGTGGATTTATGTGCAATAATTGTCTGCAGACACCACAGTATTTCTGCACGACTCACTTGATCATTAATAACAAATGCCTACAGTGAGGTACATCCTGAAGAACTGAGGATGTGTTACCTAATGTATTGTTTTCCAATGGAAGTTAGCAGGTCGTTTGCATTGCTGGGATTTCCATGCACAATAAAGAAATAGTTATATTTTATACCTTAAGAGAAACTTGTGAGGCAGCGACCAATCAGTATAGAGCAGTCTGTGTTGTTGGCGGGAAACTGTTATTTACAGAACGTAAATATAAAACATTAAAAAGACGTGTGTGTGTGTGTGTGCGCGCATGTGAGAACATGTTTACGATTATATTTGTTCACATTAAACTCTCTGATAGAAAATGTCTGCTTTGAAGTATGATCTGCTTAAATATGGTTGTGTTATAAGTAGAGACCTGAAAAAAGTGTTCATTTTTTTTTAAATAAGCGTTATTTTTTTAAATATAGGTGTTATTTATGTCAAAATTGCTGTTATTTTTTTGTTACTCCAAAAATGCAGGTTTCTACATGAGAATTGCTCCAATTTTTCTCGTGCTCTTTATTTATAAAGACATACATAATTAGAGAAATGTCACTATTCGTAAAACCTAAAATTGTCATTGTTATCCCTAAGAAAAACTGTGTTTTTTAACAATTGTTATTTCCTTGCAAAAATACCTAACTCCCAGAGAAATATACAGCCACGTTTTTAAGACAAAACCACTAGTTTACTTTTTCAACAGAAAACATTGAAAACAATTTCACATTTTCTTAATTAATATTTAGTATTCTGCCTGATATCTGAAACAACGACCACAATGCACTGACATGGGCATACCGTTTCATTAAGAGACTAATGTAAACAATTTATACACAATTATAAAAGCAATGTTTAAAAATAATAGAAGTGCCTTGTATGAACAGAAAAAAAGATAGAGGAAATCTACATTTTCGTTTTTGAACTTTCAACAACAAATTTTTTCATTAGGCCCGCTTGCAAAACTTTTATTTGTTCAAAACGTGTCATTTTTTACCCCAAATATTTACAGAGAACATTTATGAAAAAAATTTACTTAGCTGGAAGAATACAAAATTGAAATACGTGATAATTAAACTTACAAATATTTTCTACATATAAACATATTTTTGACCGCCGTGTCGCTTTGTAAAAAAAAAAAAAATTGTTGGATAAAACGTGACGATGCTACGAATGTAAATAAACTCAGCGAGTTAGTTGGCGTGAATTCCATAGATAACGTGGTGCTTGGTAGACGTTAACACTAAAACGGCGGGTTTCCTAGTGAACAAATAAACTTTTTCAGGACTGTGCACTAGATGTTCACTCAAAGTGACGCATCATCACTTGCGCTCACATTATTTATGACTGTAAACACACGTTACGGAAAGTAAAACACATTTTTGTTTATTGTGATAAATCAAAGAAATCAATTGGCCAACTCAGCATACATTCATATTCCAATATGCAAAAAACATAAAATAAGTTGTAAGAAGCAACTATGCAACATAAAACAATAGTTCGCGAAAATACTACTACAGGACTTTGTACAATTCGTGAACAACAGCTAAAATTCTCAAAAATCGTAATTGTTTGTTTTTTTTATGTAAAAAATTGCGTTATAGAGTTTCCTAAATTTTTAGGAGTCTACAACGGTGATGAAAATTTAATCTTAACTCGTGTGCTAATTTACGTTCAGATTTGCTGACAAATATTCTCTAGCCGCGTGTATTCTATGGTCGTCAAGGCGTTTTAATAATTCCCGCAATCCTTAACAGTAATACTTTTGTTTGGAGATTATTATATTTTTGAGCTGTTTACGTGAAAAAAATAATGGAATGGATGTGTCATTCAAAGAAAGCTACAAAATGTGATCCACGAATTACTGACACTTACGACATTCAAAATTTTTAACATGCAAAATTAACTAGTTCCTGCAACGAAGACGGCGGATGTTTGGTAAACAGTGTGACAAGTATTCCTAACCTCAACCATAAAACGTGATATAAACATTCATTGCGTGTTGCTGTGAATTTTTTTTTGCCATATTTAGTTAGCAAAGCAACAAAATAGATCATTTTCTAACACTCATTCCATGAATACTGGTTTAGTTGAAAGTAAAGGTCGGTGTAAATTTTCAAAATAGCTTTATTTGAAGTAAAACGGGGAAAATCGCTTTATACACACTAAAATGCTAAAATTCGTGTTATTTTTTGTTTTATTGTAAATGATATTTTGTCAGGTCTCCAGTTATACAAGGTTAGGTTAAGAACAAAAGTAATCATGACAGACTTGTCGGCTGTTTCAGTTTGCTGAAAATAAAGAATTAAAACATTAATTGGAGACTGCAAATAGAGAAGACTTGTTTCTGAATGCCAGATCAGCGCTTACTGCATTACTTTTAATGCATAATTGCTTTATTGTAAACCCAGTTTAACGTATTCACGGCCGCAGAAATGTAAACAAGTATCATAGATATGTATATGGCTGCATACGAGCACCGCACCTGTGTGTACTGAAAACGGCTACCACAAGCACCCCCAGATTGTAAATACCAGATGCCAGTTGGCCAACCATTTTGTTCGAAAAGCTGTACGCATGGGTCACATTTATGGGGAATCTAAGTTTGTTTACTTTTTAACGTTGTGGTTTAGATTGATTGCTCCCAAGTAAAAAAAAAATAAACGATTAGGAATGTGGTCTTTAGTTATACATATTTTTTTATAATACTGATGATGACAATCCTTCGTTGTGAAGAGAATTTTTGTGTTTAATCAAACAAATTTATGTACATATGTAAAAACTACTTTGTACAACGAGAGCTTGGCGTGGTTTTAGGGTTACGAAAACTTAATAGGTTTAGGCTTGTATTCGTTGGGAATGAATACCAGATACTACTGATACCACAATGATTACATTGTTACATTACTATTTTTAATGTCAGATGTCCATACTACGTATTATACGTGTACTGAGTTAGGTGAAATTCGATTAACAGGTTCAAAAGATTTTACGAAGGAGTAAAGGGGGAGGGCAGTCATATACGTATACACACACAGAAAGGAAAAATATCTCAATAGTCAAATACCACAACCACATGAGACTATATTACTGTACCACAGAACTGAGTACAGTATAAGTGCTCACGACGACATGGTACTCACGGCGGGTGAGGGGACAGCGCTGGATCTCTTCTAGGGTAGGTCCCGGTAGCAGCCCCAGCACATCTTGCAGCACACGCCAACCCCCTGGGCGCGCCAGGTGCTGGGCAAGGCGCACGCTCAACGGGGCATACACGCTATGCACATAGCTGATATCGGTGGGCTGCGTCTCGCTGCCATCCTCCACAGTCAGCCGCAGTGTCTTGCGCAGGATCGCGTACTGCCGTGCACCCTGCTGCGACACCACCACGCAATACCTATACTCTCCGTGCCACATCCTCGAGGGAGAATACAACTCCAGAAGAGTGGTGACTGGATAAACTATTGTGATGACAATGCTCTAGCTCACATTTTAGAAGGTTTAGTGGGAACACCATGAAATTCAATTGTCTAGCACGCCATGCTGCTATTATTTTGATGTCATCATTATTGCAAAATTAAAAGCACACAAAGTCTTAAAATAAACAGTAATTATTTCAAAATATTTTCAGAGGGCAATTTAAAATTTAAAATTAATAAAATGAAACCAATATGATGTGAAATTGTTACTTAACAAAAATTTTGTCATGAGAAAATATCTATTTTAAGAATAGTTCAGCAACTTGCTTAGTGAAATAAATATTGCGAGTACAATACATATTTGTTTATTCCAATAACCCCATCTATATGTGTATTTAAATGTTTCAAACAGGCAAAACTAATATTGCTGCAGTTTGGTAATTTGTATTTTGTAGATAAAACAGGTAATGTAATCATTTTGTTAGCAAAAAAGTGCCAACTGGAACATGGCCTGAGTGCACCCTAGGCAATTTGTACCACCACACTTGAACTGCACTTACAGACCTCTCTCGGAAGAACATATCCGACTTTATTCCTTGCAAGGGTTTACCAATGTTTCAGAGTACATTTCAGCCGGCATCGTGCATCTTCGAGGTTGAAAAAGCAACTATGAGCCATGTGATGGGAACTCTCATACATAAGTCATTAGGATATCTCTTAGGCGCAGTCAATCACAGAAGGGCTATTCTCAATGGTTCCTGCGTTAGCCAATTACGATCGTTCTCTTCATGGCTGCTGACTTTTTTCTCACTCGTGTAATGGCAGGTGTTAAGCTTGTGCTCCTGCAATTGGTTGCGTTACCGCAGGTGAACAAAATGTCGGATTTAAGGAAATTGCAACATGCCACCCCTATGATTTCAAAAAACATTTTAGCTGAAATTAAACTTTGTGTTCAAATAACATTTTTTGAAATTTGTACTAATTAATATTTTAAGTAAAAATCCCTAAATGCTTTGTTAAAAAAAAAACATTATTTTTTTATTTATTGATATTATGCTACAAAACTATATAAAATATCCTCAAATCCTAGAATAAATTTAGGTTCTTGAACAGCCGCAACAATAACACTTGTTGAAATGTGTGGAGAAACATCAGCAGACCCTACCACTTTGTCACAGCTTGAAGTGGAAAACCAAGAGAATGACGGCAGCATGTCAGGTCAGGTACCTGCAGTCGTAGAAGGCCAGCTGCCTCGAGATTGGAGAGGGTGAGGATGTGCTGGAAGCCGTACGTATGGATAATCTCACGCTTGTAGTGCTCTAGTACCTTCACCTTCAGCCCACTGTTGGTCACCGACTGCATGCACACCAGCCGCAGTACCTGTGGACAGCAGCGCCACATATCACCTCCACACCGTGGGGCGTGGATACATCTCGACTCCCAGGAGTCACAGTTTTACAATAACTACAGATACGTAAATTTCAAAAAAAAATTTTGCTGACAAGTTAGACTTCAAGAATGTACATTCGTATGTTCCTTTCGTGACTAAACCAGAGTTTTTTGGAAACACCCTGATAGACTCTGTAGCCACAAGTGAACAGGAAGAAATGATGTGACCACACTACATGAACCAAGATGAACAAAAAAGAAACTTCTTCCCATGACAGCCGCCAACGAATAAACAGTTGAGGTACAAGAATGCAAAGAACTGAAAAAACTAGAATGCTACCAAAATAAATCATGGAATTCACATACCTCTTATCAATACACACAGAAGCTGTTAGTCATTGAACAATATTAAACTTATGAATCCTAAATAATATACATATGCAGCAGTTTAAGCTTACAAAACATACTTTTTATAATACTTTGTTTTCTAATATCTAGAATGTTTTCAGTGACAGAACTTCACAATACAAGTCAACTTATTCTAAACACAGAAAGTTCCATAATCCCTCATTCTCGTCCCTGTACATTTCATTTAATTTTTTTTCAATATGTTCATCACAAACCTAAAGCTAATTGCTTTGAAAGTGAAAAAAAAATTTTAAAAGCATATGAACTTGTCACATGGAATGCTGAAACAAATTTGGAACTTGGAACGTGTATGTGCAAGCATACGTATATAAGAGCTGCCTAAACTGCAATCCAGTAATTTTGGCCGAAGGCACAGAAGAGAGTGGAATGTGAAGTGGAGGGGTGGGGTGGGGGGGATAGTGGAGATTACAGAGGCAAGCCTCCAAGCTTCCTTTCCAACAACACCTCAAATCTTTTTCTGTAATTTTTTGCCGCCGTTATGTTAAGGCAGATTGAGCAAAAATATCTTTCCAAGCCAAAATTGTACAATTTAATTTGATATATTCCACCACTGTTATCTTTACAATACCTTAAAATTGCCTTCAAATAAAATTAAGTCAATAAGAAGTCTTTATAAAAGGCAGGGTAGCGAAAAAGGCCACAATGACGAGGTTAAATTAAACAGACTAACTACATAAAAAAATTATAAATTTCAAAATGCAACTAAGGAAAAATATTTGGGTCATATAATAATAACTCTACAAAAAAAAGGTGTTTCCAGACTTATCCATTACGGTGACCAATGATAAAAAATTATAAGGGTGTGCAAATATTCAAAAAT
This sequence comes from Clitarchus hookeri, assembly GCA_002778355.1. Taxonomy (NCBI): domain Eukaryota; kingdom Metazoa; phylum Arthropoda; class Insecta; order Phasmatodea; family Phasmatidae; genus Clitarchus; species Clitarchus hookeri. The sequence goes on along the minus strand of NQII01001985.1, from coordinate 294,136 downwards.
GCCATAATAGGCCCCAGCAGCATTATGATACCACTCGAGATTCTGTTCCTTTTCATGCTAGTCATACCTCCTCGTATAACTGCTAAATCACACTTTGCCTCCTGAAGCTGCTTCTTCGCAGTCTCTGTAACAAGTCCAAAACAAACTAGCCTCTCTCGCCACAACCCCTCCTGCACCTTTTCTCACTGTAACAATTTTGAACGTCTGTCTGCACCACACACACGAGATCCTTGACAAGTTATTCGGACATCCACCCTTTTTCCTAACCTAAACGTCTTCAAGGTTTTATAATCTTCCTTGTGCGTGCTAAGAATAACATGATAATACCAGCCACTAAGTTATATTTAGGAAAGTGCAATGCAATTTCTTTCCTCTATGACAGTACACAGTAGTTGAAAAAACTCGAAATATTTTCAAACTTTGAATATTTAGTTCTTTTTTTTTTTTTTATATGAATCGCCATCTTTACAGTGAATGGATTCGTACACTGTAAAGATGACGAACGTGCATTTTGAATGACCTGTTAAGCTTGTTTACATTGAAGCTCACAACAGTAAAATTTTGTTACAACAAACTTCACATTAAAGTATCTTTCACTTAATGCAAGATTTTCAATTCCTGCCTAAATGCCCTATGTTAACTAGGTAAAAATATTTCACTTTAACATACAAAATTACGTTAACATTTAGTACGACAATTATTTTACATCTTATAAAACAGAATTAATTAATGTCCATAATTTACATAAAAATATTTGTTATGTTATGCATAAGGGCTTACAGTTATTTGCAAACAGTTCTTTCTTTCTTCGTAGCTGTTTTGTTGGATTAACTTTGTGTGGGTGCAGTTACTTTTTACTGCCACCACAACCACTATGTTATGGTGTGGTCAGGCCTTAGCTGAACGGCTTGCCTGATCACACCTTCAAGCATTAAACCTGCAAACGAGCGGGATTGTAACGCCACCATTTGGTCGTAGATTCTTGCGAGACAAGAGAGTTGCAGAAATCGATGACCATAACAACGGCACACAGTTTACAGAGGTTTGGGTTTGGCAACCTTAGTCACATGGATTTAACAAAGTTAAGTAACAGGAAGTTTTGAGAAGTTGAACCACCACAGGGTGAAGTAAACATGCAAGCAATTCAATGATTGTAAACAGTTTAATACCAATTCAACTGCAAAAATAGGCCTCCTACCTCGTAGTCTCAAGATGGCGTTGTTTGGTATTAGGTTTGTATATATTTTTCAAAGTAGATAAAAATCAGGATCAGCAATACAATAGGCATGATGACAATTTTTTAAAATACATTAAATAATGTTCTTACGCTTCCACTATTTACTAAAAATCTATAATTTTTCCAGGAAATTAAGGTTTAATAGCAATAATTAGCCATTAAAATAGTTATTTTAAATTTCGCGCTAAAACGCTTAAAGCGTCATGGCGCCGGCTTGTGACGTCACGCCTC
>NQII01001985.1:277918-292439 GCA_002778355.1 Clitarchus hookeri | reverse complement strand
AGTTATTGATTAACACAGGAAAAGTTCGAATGAAATCTATGAAACTCAATGATGTTTACAATAGGCAAATGAGGCGTGACGTAATACGCTGTGATTGGTGTTTCACAAAACATGGCGGATTGTCGTATTTCGTATTTTTATTTTAATAATATAATATTAATCTCACAATTAATGTGAAATTACGTATATTTTTTACGATCTTTGTTATCTATTCTAATAATTAAAAGCATTATTTTTGTATTTCTTTGTTACTGTCATCATGCCTATTGCTGTTGAAGTGTAACAAATAATTATTCTACCATATTTATGATCATTGCTGTGACGAAAACTTAAATATTTGTTTTTTCCCTGGCAATTCACAAAATTCCCAGAATTTTCCCTGACTTTTTCCTGCTAAAAAAATCACCTGACTTTTCCCTGCTGAAAAAAATCCCCCAACTTTTCCCTGTAATCCAGGTTGGTCGCCACCATGTTAGTCCTACAAAAAATATGTCAAGTTAAAGCAAGTAGTAAAAAACATAATTGTATTGTTAGGCACTTTTGTCACAGATGAATAAATATAATTCAGCAAGTGGATTGTGGATTTCATAACTGAGCCAAAAGCGTTGTCAAACTTATATGCCCTTACAAAGACAATAATAAGACCTGTCTTAAAAGCTTACCACATAAAGACAGTTATGACTGTCTGCCTTTGTATTAATCATGAAGACATAAAAGTAACAAAATTTGGTACCCACCACACACTGTAAGATGTAGAGGATAACAGCAGTGGAGATAAGTAGAATGGTTGGGTGTCCACTCACTTCATGTTCAAGTAGATGAATGAGATGTGAAACTGGGAACTTCCCTCACCTTGATCAGTGGTTCCTTCTGGGCAATGCAGTCCTCTATGTAAGGGTGAATCTTGTCCGTGTCTATCGCGTTCATGAACTCCTGCTCTGTCTGCAGCGACTCCAAGAAAGCCTCAGAGTCCGTGAACTCCTTGATCAACTCTGCAATTGTGGTGTCTGGAAAACAAGTAAGTATTTTACTTGTTCATCCTTCTCGCTGAAGGTTTAAACAACAACTTCCTTATCAGCAAAGTAACATGTAATTACTGAAGCCCACCATTACTGTCAATGTCATTCCACACTGTGTGGAGTATGCCTTTAGGTTTGGGCAGCTCTTAACGAGGTCTTGAGAGATGATGGTGAAATGGGGTGGATAATGAAGCAACGCCAGAATGCAAGAATGGGGGAAATAGGTGATCCCCAAAGAAACATGCTGATGTGCAACATCTTCTAAAATGATTCCAGTTGTCAAAAATCCAGGACTGACCTCCCTAAGAACCCAGTTCACCTTGGTGTGAAGTGAACACACTAGCCGCTACGCCAACTGCGGCCCCTACATCCTACGTTGGAAGAAATTTATCTTGGACAATTTTCCGCCGCATTGCTCAGTAAACAAATGCCTGAACTGACAGATTGATTATTGATCAAAGAAGATAACTCAACGTGCTGCTAATGTTCAAGTGGAAAACTATAAGTATAAAAATAACTTTTCAAGAAACTCATCCTGGAACTAAAACCTGTAGTGGTTGTGGATAATGGTTCATACCACAATTTACATTAGGAATGCCTTCAGACTATTGAAATGTTAAAATAAATGCTTTAATCCTGCCAACATTTTGGATGCTTAAGTAGCAAAACATTATGTCAAAGTAACAAAACTTACAGCACCCCTCATTCCATCTAGACCCACTGTTATGATGTGTACTTTACAGCTGGATATATCATTTTCAATATACCATTTGAACAGCACCCTAAAGCCCTTGCATGCTTGAATGAGACTGAGAAGAGCAAACTCACGAGTGGCAAGGGAAGCCTTGGCAGCCATCATGTGTGGGAGGCGCGCCACAAACTGCTTCATTTCCTGGACCGTCTTCTCCCCATGACGTTCCTCAAACTGCGACGAGATGAGGCGTGCCTTACGGCTCAGCGCTGGCCCCACCGCGTTGAAGTTCTTGTCCCTGCACAAACACACTGCCTAAGCAACAAAGTACATTCAGTATAACATCCGCACTTCTATCCATTCTTTATAGCCGTCTTTTCAAGTGTTTTCTTGTGGTATCTGTTTTATGTATTTTGTTGTGGACTATTCTTGGTATTGTTAAGTGTTATTTATTTGGCTGTTTCTTGTTGGAGTTTGTGATCTGCACACTTAATAGCTGTCCAATCAATTTTATATGCGAGAGTCCTTAATTTAATTATGATACAAAGAAATCATACTATCATAGATCAACTGACTAGGAACACATGAAAATATCACTCCACATTTTTTGATGATCAATACTGCCAACCAAGTAATAATTTCTGCTTATATACAAATTNTGCCAACCAAGTAATAATTTCTGCTTATATACAAATTCTTCAGTGTTTTATTATACAGCTTACATAATGATTTAATAGAGATTAAGTCATCACTTCAAATGTGTAAAATTTACGTGAGCCTCTACGAGTCGTCAGTGTGTTGGATAAATGAAGGCGCGATAGTGGTGCACCGCACAAACAATTGTTTCTTTATTTCATTTTGGTGAGAAAGTTGGCCTTTGCACTGGCTAAAAAATTTATCCATGCCATTATGTTTAATTTTTTGTGGCGGTAAGAGGAGATCCACGGCCTTGTGGGATGTATATTTATATTCGGAAGACTTCTGCTTATTGAAATAAATTTGAGTTTTATTAATAAATCTACTAATTTTTGCACAAACAATAATTGAGAATGAATTTTGCGGTTGCTAAAGTTTAAGCAGCGCACAATGTTTGAAATTTATTCTCGTTAACATGAGGTTGTTTGTGGTCTTGTGTTATCCAGAACTATCTTTCCTATTGAAATAAATTAAAATTTTATTAATAAATTGCCTAAATTATGTACAAAAATAAAGTTTATATTTTTTATACTGAATACCTTAAGTACTGAATTACTTAAGGGTAGGCCTACCAAGCATGTAGCCACGGAGTTTAAAAGGGGCATCAATATCATATAAATTCTTTCTCATTGCATCAGTTTTAAAGATATACGTTTCAAACAAAAAGTAACGCATATACTCATGTATAGCACACACTTTTATCCTAAAATCAAGTTAAAGAAATCTGGGGTACTCACTACACACACGAAAAAAAATCCAAACGAAGGCAGAGCAGTAATTTTAGACTGTCGGGAAATACTTAAGAGGATGATACAGCACAGCGGAACAGTCTGTTATCGCTCCCCTCGCTTTGCTCATCATTTCTCTCACTTTTCTTTCTGGCATTTCCTCCATCCCCCTTCCCTTTCCCTCCTGGCAAACATCTGCAAGAAACCCCTATTCTGTTCTTATCTACATCTCTGTTACCAGTGTTTCCCATTTTTTGTGCTTCAGTAATACAAGGGCAAAAAGGTGTGTCTTCCTAATTCCACCACTAACATGGCTGGTTACAGTAAACTTTCGATTTTAAGAACTTTCATTGTTCCCAGAAAAAGGGTTATTTTGAAGAGGTCTATTGGAAAGACCTTTTCTATTTAATTCTTTTCCATAGATCCCAAAAAAAGAGGTTGTTATTTTGAAAGGGTCACTATTCCAGGGGTCTTAGAATCAAAAGTTGACAGCATCTTTTATGGGTGACTTTCTTACAGTTATTAAATATGTAGATGTAACGTGTGCAAACAGTCAGTTAATATCGTGTTTAGGTTTTCAATATTTAATATTAAGTGACAGAGTTTTGTCAAGTGTTATATGAACACGAAAAATTGTCATGTGCATGTGAGAATAACACAAAGTCGNAATATTTAATATTAAGTGAAAGAGTTTTGTCAAGTGTTATATGAACACGAAAAATTGTCATGTGCATGTGAGAATAAGACAAAGTCACATCGTATTTGTGATGTGGAAAAATTTTAAGTTTAAAAGCTTGTAATTGCTTAGCCAAAGTTTTGGTCTTATAAGCAACGAGCATGTTTATAAGGTTTATAGAATTAAATGCCATCACAGTGTTGAATGTTTCAGTTGAGGAACCGAGAGGATTAATGCTGATTACATCCCAACACTCCACTTGCCAGGTATGTTTTTCGTTTTAGTGTTAAGTTGCCAGCATATTTAACTTATAAAAAGCTTTTTTATCAGTATCTTCCATCTTGTATTTCCTAGTTTTATATATGCATGTCCAATTTGTTTTCCATTTCTTCATAGGTTTGAGTAAATAATTCCACCATCTTGTTTTCTTGCTTTACATTCCTCAGAGTTTCACTTTATTCACAGCAAATTTCAGTTTAACTGCCACAGTTCTACTTGCATTAATTTTGGAATGCTGTTGTACATAGTAATTTCGAATTATCGGGGACACTGCAAGAAAAGATATACTGGGGATTATATATATACTGAATTAATTACGTTTATATTAATGAATGAAGTAAAAAAAAAAAAAAACTACAAAAATTGTGCTACTAAGTAACTTAGGATTGTGAGCAAGTAACTGTTGCAAATTATACACAAATGCCTTAGTTTCTAAATGCATACACCAGCATCCAGTGTGTAGCTGACTAGTTCATTTGATGCTGCATATATGTGTGTGTGTCAATTTCTGTTTGTTATCAAACAGTTTTATCAGCACTCTGCTTCATAGGGCAATTTTATCTTTAATGTTACCCAACAGTCGTCTAAAATGTTATTGTCGCTAAATTCAAATATCTGCCCTTGCAAATAAATTTGGTAAGATGTGCAAATTATATTATTTTTATTGCTATGCGAGCATTTTAAGGTAACGTTATGAGAAGAGTTTACATAGCTACCCATGATCCATATGTGGTCATATTGTTGAAAATTCTTTGGTGCTTTACAAAGCAGGCAATTGTTTACTACAGATAAATTGAATCTCAACTCCTGCCAAGGACATTCATAAAAAGTATTTGACACGCAACACATATTTGCACTATTTCTTTTTTCTTTCAACTTCATATCATCGCGTATGTGCCACGTGCCCCAAAGAAGATATGAACCATTGACTGGCCACCATTAAGGCGAGCATTCCGCCTCCTTGGACACGTTAGACTCTAGAAGAGCGGAATGCACTTCAAGAGGAATAGTCACGCATGTCACCTCGAAACTACCCCGTTTCCAGCCTTCCCCGAAATATCGCAGCCAACACTCGCTGCACACAAAGGGAGGAGCCACTGCCGGAAGCACATGTCAGCCGAAGGAATCCAAGACACACCCCTGGCCAGGTGTATAGAAGGCCCTACACAGCAGAGGAACGCCAGTCTAATGCAGCAGCTCGCCTTAGCACAAGTCGCGCTACGGCTCTCTGCACTCTCTTCCTCCTCGTGAGGAACACCTAGTGATCTACAGTGACCAATGCCCAACGTCTTCAGCACGCGCTGCACACCTGAAGAGTCAATGTCCCGCTACCCCCTTGACATTGCCATCAACACTGTACACATTGTCGTTCCCCTAAGTCCCTTCAGGACAACCCAGTTTCAGTTAGGGTCCAAGTTGTTTTAACGGCTACCTGATTGTTGCTCTTGCTCTTCAAGCCGAAAGGGCCCCTTCACCTGTCGGTCGTATTCTTTTAACTCCCTTCTGTAAATTATTTAGTGCATTGATTCTATGCAGGGGAGTACAAGTTACCATGTTATATTCTGGACAGAATAAAACATGTTTAAAGTCTAACCACAGTCTGTCCATTCTTGAGTGAACTGTTCTCAGTCTATATCCTGGTGTCTGCAAAGTAGCAGCAGGGAACCGCGGATTATAAACTAATTTCCGACTTTAGAATAGGACTGCAGACTGTCCCTTAACAAGTACTGGATGTACATCTCCATACCACAGATTTGACGGTGAGCCATACGGTCCACAGGACCAGGGGCACAAAGGTACCCAGTGCACACGCACAGTAGAGCCCCAACCACTAGAAAGACACATGACGAAGAGGCTAGACAGACCACCCTTGTCAGTTAACCCACTCCATCCACCGCGTATGGTTGCCGGAAGGAGTGCAAGGCCTAACAAGGAGTGACCTACCACTTCTGGTTCACACATTAGCGGAAGTGAACTTTAGAACCTTGTCCCTGTACATGCCGTTCACCCACAGAAAGTGCGAGTAAGTGAAACGACCAGAGGACAGCTGCTGTTTTCACAGAGGAACAGTCGCTACATAACCAACCTTCAGTTACTTAACCCTCCGAGAACGAGCTCAAGCTGCCCATCAACTGTTGAGGCCTCACCTCTCAGTCCTCCGTCTTAATTTATTTGGTCCATTGGAGTGAATACCCGGGGCTGCTAATCCAGTCGTCCAGTACCTGCCCCTGGTTCTGGGGGATCGAGCTTGCAGACGTCTCCTGCTTACCACATCCAGACACCAACAGCAGGCCGACCACCTGCCCGACAATCCAGAGCCAGCACCCAGCACTCACCGGATGCCCACAACCTGCTCGGTTAGTGGATTGAACCCCAGACCTCAGCAGCTCGACTGCTGCAAGTGGAGCACGTGCAAGGTAAGCCAGCAGCCCTACCTACGCTAGTCAGTCGTAGGCCTCACCTCACTCAGTCATACGACGTACATTGCAGATGGCCTACCCGTCCAACCCTATTCAAGAGTGTAATTAAGGCCAAGTGCCAGATTTTCCAGAAGCCGCCTCCATTAGCATCTGACCCCAAGCCTGTGTGCCTGACACTCAAAAGCCTATGACGTAGACATGCCCCAGCCCTTCAGGCCGTCACACGTCATAGTTTTTAATTTGGCTACAGATATTTATATTTTTTAATTTGCTGATAATAACCAGATTGTAGGTGAACATACATATTACCATATGTGTTGACAGCTCAGGGACATAACTGTTTTAATGCAAATACAAATGGTTTAGTGTGCCTGTGCATTGCATTTCCAATTTGTATATTCTTAAAGGCTGTTCACAGTAAAGTGGAAACTGTTTATATATACCGTTGATAAAAATCACTGTTCATAACAGCACATATTTTAATAAGCAAAGATTGCAACATTTACACTACAGTTGCCAGCATATTAGTAGGTCCATGTTTTATAATGCCTCATTAGTCATAACATTAAAATTAATACCACCTGAAATTCAGAATATTTTTCTTTTATGCACAATAGAATAAAAATTGGTCTATAGATTTATGATTTTAACAATTTCATAACATCACTTGGTTAAACCATTATTCAAGTTATTTGGGTAATTGTAAAGAATCACTGCTTTCCCTCCACCACAAAAAAAAAAGTCCAGAAAATGGTATGCGACATCATTTCTAATCACGTTGAATAGGCATTTCATGGAAGCATCACAATATTCTCAGTACAAAATATGAAACACGATAGTGGGAAGGGTTACGAATACATGGAAAACTGTGGGGTAAAACACATTAAATATATGTAAAATACACGCCAATTGGGTTGACAAAACTTACAAGTTCAACATAATTTTCACAGCAATATTCTCAGTCTGTGTGGTAAATATTTATAAAATTATTTACATGTACACATTAAATAACAGTTCTTACTTACACATAAGTTCTAGACGTGATACATTTCACGAAGTTTGAAAAACATAGCAAATTTTTTACTGTTGAATTATTTATAGTAGTAGATTTGATTAAGTACACAACTCGAGAACCATAAAATTAAATTAAAATCCCATTGCGTAATTGTTTTCTTGTAACTATTACTACAGAAAAATACTTGACGTAACTTGCAAAAAAAAATATTTAATAAATTATGATATAATTAAATTATGATAGCACAAATTTTTTGCTAATTTCAAGTAAAATACACACACAATGAAAACTATTCTTAGGACGATATACAAAAGAAGTTTTAAAGATTTCATATTGCTGATTAGGGTTTAAGTAGCACTGATAAAATTTTTAATGGCTTGATAAATAAACTACATTATGAATACCGCAACATTATGGTATGTTTCTCTACGCAGTCAACAGGAAGCGCCACAGTCCACTTGAACAGCGCGTGCACTGTGTTGCATACAAAGCTGGTGTTGATGCCACGCCTCTCGTGTCAAAACAAGTGACAGGAAATTTTTCATGCAATGGCCAACATGCACATTTTTTTGCTGGCACTTGGTTTTCATTCATTTATGTGTTAGAAACGTAATTACAAAATATGATGAATTAAAAATTAAGATGAAGTAGAAGGTACAAAAGTCTTCGATTCGACTTCCAAAATGCGAAGCTTCGCACACCCCTATCATTTACTGGCATAAATAAAGTAATTTTAAACCGTTTTTGAGAGGTGGTAGGTTACGTATTTGTAGAAATTGGTTTTCGTTGCTTTGATTCTTGGACTTTCGATACTCGATACCCTCAATTCTTGAAGAATCGAGGGTATCGAGGAATTGTGGAATCGAGTGTGACATCCCTAGTTTGAACCAATCTCAAGCGAGCCTATTGAGAAGTTTCTGAGCTTTGAACTCAAACTTAAGTTTTTTTTTATTACATACAAAAAATAAGTTTTAAAATAAAGACAATCTGTGTTCATTTCTGCAGTTCTAAAGAATGATTTTAACCAGAACACACCAACTTTTAAAACACTATTTCGTTTGTGAATAAATACACAACACTTGCTTTAGGTGAAAATATTTCCATGAGTTTTTATAATTCTGGTTAAGTAATTTTACTATGTTTTTCGCTATTTCTTCTAAAATCTAGTCGAATATTTAGGCGACTTCTAAAATGTAATAAAATATATGAAACGATAACGCATGTGTACAATTAATTTTTGTTCAGCAAAATATTAAATTGAAGTGCTTGATTTGCTGTAAACTTGTTATTTCANCGCATGTGTACAATTAATTTTTGTTCAGCAAAATATTAAATTGAAGTGCTTGATTTGCTGTAAACTTGTTATTTCAATGACTTAAATTTGCCAGTTCTGCAAAAAAATATTGTGTATCAGTTTGGACTAACCCAACAATTTGACTAATAAAAACTGGTTCAATTTATTTACATCGCTTTGTGCATGTAATCTATAGGGTATAAGAACATAAAATAAGATTCCACCAAATAACTCTATCATTTTTATTCACGTTTTCTGTCATAAAAGCCAGTTTTGTTGGAATAAACACCCCTAATTTTAAATTACGGTTTTCTCTGCTAATGATATTGATGTATGTGAAACATTTAGTTACACTGGACCATTGTTCTTGTTTAGATACCCTGCTAATGACACACATACGCTTTTAGGGTGTCCACTGAAAATCCATTTTGGAATTCCCTGACTTTTACCTGTTTTCCAGGCTGAATCTCATAATTTTTCCTGAACTATTTTCAGGGCCAAAATCTTCCAATATCATATTTTTCCACCGCTGACAAAACAAAATGCTATCAGTGAAGCAGAATTAAATTACATTGCAACAGACCAAGTAAGCAGGGTCAACGTTTTATTCAGTCCGTCTATATTTCTCGCAATATACGCTATTTTTTCTTCACACAAAAATTATTTATTTTGTACATATAGGCTCTATGCGACTTAGCAAATATATATTATTGCCAGTTAACATATTTAAAATTTGAAATTTTAACTTTTAATTACATTGCTTTGTATTAACACAACTGACAACTTTTGCAGAGTAGCAAATTATTTGCATTTACCCTAACCCAGGTGAAAATTCCAACTTTTCCCTGCGGATACTTGCACACATTATCTTATAAAAAAGGTAATTTTTTTTAAATATAATTTATACTGTAGTATCAAAAATTCTTAACATCCCGTTTAAATCAAAACTTTTTCCAATAACCAAAACAAATGCAAAGTTTTAGCGTCTCGTTTGATACTATAAAAATGTCATTATGACAAGCAATCAATGCATGCATGCAACATTCTAAAAATTTTTTCAGCACCAACTATTGCAATAAATTGCTTGAATCATCTACATTTTTATCACTTCACACAAAAATCTTACATNATTTTTCAGCACCAACTATTGCAATAAATTGCTTGAATCATCTACATTTTTATCACTTCACACAAAAATCTTACATACTGTATTCACCCAAAAATAAGACTACCCCAATATTATGAGATTAAGATACAAGAAAAATTATTTACTAATTATTTTAATTTTCTTGCTTATAACGTCATTGCATACAATCATAAAAATTAAAACTAAATCGCTTTTAATGTTTTTGCTTAAATCACTTCATAAACATAAAATTAAAATACTAAATGACAGATTGATGCTATAAATAAACACTATAATTAATGCTAGTATTTAATTTTATAAAACTTAAAAAAAATATGTGGCACATTATTCTAAATCTTTTCTCTCAGCAAACAATTCCAGATTTCTGTTTACAAAAATCTGTTTACCATATCAGAAAATAATATGACCATAGAATACAACAATATGAAAGTACTAAACACTAGACAGAAATATGTACAGGTAATGCCACCCATATGAAAGCAGAACCATGCATCATTTACTGCAGGTCGTTGATATTTTTGAACACTGCTTTGGTATGAAAGTGTAAGAAATGTACAATACTTTTGTACCGTGTTATCTATGGGTTTCATGTTTTGAATTCCAAAATGGCCACCATTGTTTTCATAGAAGCGACAGGTTAATGCTATTACAGTAATGTAAATAGGGAAGTTTAAACATAACTGAATTATACTTATCAATGTTATCAATTGTGTGTCTATATTTACATGAAAAATGTATGCATTTACATGTGATGTGATTGTTGTCGATTGTAAGACCACCCCCAAACTTTGAAATACTGTTTAAAGTAAAAACTATTGTCTTATTTTCGAGTGAATACTGTAATTATTTTGTGTTTCGCAAAGTTTTTATTTTGTGATTTAAAATAATTAAACCAAATTTTGTGGAAATTCTACAATGTCACACCTTGCAATAAACAAGTGCGACACATTTTGTTAAACTGTCTCATGAAAGCACAGCATTTTAGACTGATTCGCAACCCAGTTTTTATACAAATTTTAATGGGAATCTGTGTACATATATGCAGGTCTGAAGAATAATTTTAACCATAACTAGAGACCTGAAAAAGTAGGTGTTATTTTCGTCAAAAATAGCTGTTATTTTCTCGTTACTCCAAAAATGCAGGTTTCAGCATGAGAATTGCTCCAATTTTTCNGTTATTTTCGTCAAAAATAGCTGTTATTTTCTCGTTACTCCAAAAATGCAGGTTTCAGCATGAGAATTGCTCCAATTATTTTTTNAGAATAATTTTAACCATAACTAGAGACCTGAAAAAGTAGGTGTTATTTTCGTCAAAAATAGCTGTTATTTTCTCGTTACTCCAAAAATGCAGGTTTCAGCATGAGAATTGCTCCAATTTTTCACATGCTCTTTATAAAGACATACATAATTTGAGAAATGTCACTTTATTCATAAAACCTGACAATGGCAGTGTTGTTCCTATTGAAAAGCTGTGTTTTTTAACAATTGTTATTTCCTTGCTATCACCACACCTGGCTTTGTGCCGTGCCATAGGGCTACTCGCCACAACCCATACCGCAGCAGGGTGACCAATCGGCAGCAAATAATCAAAACTTCCCCTCAGTAAGTAGCCAGTGCCTCTGTCCGGCACTATAAAACCCTTGTCCAACAGTGACGTCGCCGCCATTTCAATTGACGTCACGCATTAAACTCCTGCAGATACCAGCACCTTTTACACCTCAGAAAATAAAACCACAAGACAAGAAGTCCTCTTGGAATGCACACAACTCTAAGGTTAATACTTGGCTCAACTCCCACTCTTACAATGTACACATGTGTTGGTGCACAATGCAGACAGGCGCAGGGTCAACCACCCTACACAAGGCAGTAAGTTAAGTGTCCAAATTCTACTTTCACACACCAACTCCCATCCGAAATATTAAGAGTATGTTATGCAGGATAATGGAGAACTGCTGTATATGGACGAGCAAGAATGTTACATGTTTACTGAAGAGTGTAGTCACCTCTCGATTCTAAGATACCTGGAATAGGGACTCTCTCAAAATAACCACCCTTTTTTGGGGAAACCATAAAACAATTTTCCAATAACAACCCTTTTCCTGGCAACCGGGAAGGGTCACAGAATCGAAAGTTGACTATTAATGATCAGTTATTAACATTTATTGGCAAGACTCATTTGTAACATGAATTACACATGGTAGAACAGATTTACGTTACGATGATGACAGCCAAAGGGAGTCAGTTTCTGAAATATACAAGTTGTAAAAGCCTACCAGCCAGACAACAAGAACTTTCAATTCCTTTAATATTTCTTTGAAGAGAAATATTTGAAAAATATTTGCCACACTTTTTACTAAGTCGGTAGAGTGAAACCATTTGAAGACGTTCAATTTTAAAAAGTTTTCCGTTCCCAATATATACCTACGAAAAGAAAACATACTCCAGGCGACAACTGAATAATACTTCCAAGATACCTCACATGTAATTATTATTTTGGAGTCCTCCATCGACTGATGTATCTTAAAACATACTACTCCAACACGAACCCAATAAAATAGTAACGTCAACACTTATAAGTCCCATTGGTACACACAGCATAACAAAAACACTGGACACTAATTCAGAGCCTTGTGTGTAGCAACAATGGTGCAGATGATGTGCATAGCAGTGTCACCCGTATTGCTCCTGCACTTCTGAGCCTCAAACATGAAAATAGCTCCAGGTAAAAGACATTCTTAATTTTTATTGGTCATATTATAGACCATCCCCTACTTGAAACAGGTAGTACTTTTGTTTTGTTTTTATCATAAGGTACTTAAAATAATTGATGGATCAGTTGCCTTATTGTGAGATTTTTTTCTTGTGAACAAGATGACAAGAGCAAACAAGCTAACACAGGAAAGCCAATGTCATACAAAACACTGCTCCTCAGTCACTGACCTTAGTTCAGCAAACAGTTCATCTGCTGAGTTGAGGATAATCTGCTTAGTCTCCAATGGCATATCACCCGCATCGTCATCTGACTTGAACTTTGCAGCCGGGAACTGGGCTGTTGCTGAGACACACACACACACAATGTTCTGAATATCACAAATCTTGAATATAAAATGTGAATGAAACCCCTTTTTTTACATGGAACCAAAAAGCAAAGGTTACAAAGTGCAGGCAAATGTAAAAGAAAAAAAGAAAAATGTAGGTGTTGCATAAGCATGAGACAAATGCAAATGTGTGTTAACACAAGAAAAATGTCAAATTGCAGGATGTAAAAAAAAAGTTATATTGTATGTAGTGTGTTATAAAAACCTAAACTGATTTAAGCTATCAGCTGGTTTAGGCTATCGAAACAGCTGTCAAAAGGTAATCACAAATTCCAAAAATTAAAAAATACTGAAAACCANCCCCCCCCCCCCCCAACATAATAAAGTACACCACACAAACAGAAACCATAAACAAGCACACATAACAGGACAGCTATAAATAAAGGACCACACACTTTAACATGCTAGACAAAACAACCAAAAAACAAAAGAAAAACAGAAAGAATAATAGCCAAAAAAATGCACAACTAAAAATGTTTTTTAAAAATTTAGCTACTTGGTCTTTTATCCAATGACAAGCAGGCAGACCGACAAGGCACACACACACAAAAAAAACACTGGAGTCCAAAGTTCAATGCCAGACACTGGCTGGCAGGAGCTTTCCCGACGGAAGTTTTCATGTTGGGAGTGTGGTGCAAACCACCATGGTGTGGAGAGTTTTTCTCTGGGCACTCCTATTTCCTCCAACACATTCACTCCGCCATCTTGTCTTGCCTCATCCATTCTCCAGGCTAACTGGCACAACATACATGCATGTCATGTGTCTCAGACAAGGCAGCCAGTTACAACACCTTGAGTGTGGGTTGAGGGTGGCAGACTCACTGTTGTTGATCCTGAAGATTTCGTCGATGAGGCCCTCGTAGGTTAGCTGGGTGGCAAGGGGTGTTAGCAGGTCGACGGAGCGGTCGAGCAGCAACAGGCGGTCAATGAGTGGTTGCACAGGTGTCTGCGGGGCAGGGCGCTCACGAGAGATGCGACACATCAGGTCCCATACGTGGCGGGCAGCCACCCCCTTGCCGTACACCTGGGGCACTGTGCCAAAGAGACCCTGCAGTGTGCACACTGCCTGGGCCACGTGGTACAGAGCACCAGGGTCATTCTCCAGCTGGCACTCCTGCACAGCACACAGCTCTAGGACTATCCTACCCACCAAATACATTGCGGTGACATGCCATGGGCACAGTTACCACCCTTATGCAGCCTCTGCCACAGTTGCACTCCGCAAGCAAGTACAGTTATATGATTACATGCCATAATTTTCACATTACAATGGTAGTCGGATTGTCAACCTTGCTGCAGTCACCAGTATACAGACCGCCCGCCATGCTCCAGCGCTCGTCCCTCTGGCAGTATTTGCTTCCTACCCTTATGGTCCCTCGCTGTGAGGGATACCATACGTGCATCCCAGTCATGCAGGCAGGGTGCCTGACTCCCCCCCCACCCACTTCATACCACTTC
>NQII01001985.1:204705-277904 GCA_002778355.1 Clitarchus hookeri | reverse complement strand
TTCATACCACTTCTCCCCCACTCATCCCCGCCGGAGTGTATATAAGTGGTGCGCAGCCCTTGTTTCATGATTTTTGTTCTCTGGCTGGTGTCTCGGCCACATCTGCATCACTCCTGCTATCACCTTTAGCTGGCAAGATATGCTACACACAACACACAGTCTCCACTCCTCTACACACAGTGTACCAAGAAGTGAGTTTGCCTACACGTAGTTATGATGAACGTCACTTGGGACTGCCCTTGCCCCGTGCATCCTCTTGGCAATTAACATTACTTGATGTCATCAAGTCAAAGGAAAAAATGCACCTTTTTCTTCACACATGGTAAAGGAGGAAATTAACATCACTTCAGTTTCTGTTAGACTATGCAAAAACCGGAACTGCAACGGAAAATTGAAGTTCTTGATGCAAAACTAAACCGGAAACGAACAGACCAAAAAACCCAGAACCACGCAGGTCTAGTTTCCACAAAAAATTTATTTTCCCACAAATGACATGGCCATGTAAATTAGCAGGATTATTTAGTCTTGGCAGTAAAATACAGGTTTAAAAAAGCCAAACTCTTTGCAGTTTATAATGTGCTGTGTCTAGAGATCTCAAATACATTATGAAACATAATATGTCTATTCAAAAAAACATTAATTGTCACTTGTTACTACTTAAGCCAAAAACAATGAATTAAAATTTTTTAGCATGCGAAAATTATATGACTCTCAATATTTTGATAGAGAAAATTGGAATCAAACAGTCATATATTCAGGTAGATATGGTACAGTAACCACCATTACATCTTTATCACACAAACATACTTCACTGCCATTTCCTCATACATAACATTTTTTTAATCATCCAGGTATTAAAAATGTTACTTCTGCCCTTCTTCCTCGCACATAACTAAAATGTTATTCATGGTAAAATTTATTTTTTTTACAAACAAAATTCCCCAACATTCATACATCTGGGTTAGTACATAAATATGCTGGATGAACAGTTTGTAGGTTATCTGGCAATCTGACAACATGCGCCAAGGGAAAACTTTACGTTTCAATGTGTATTTTACAATTTGCTGCAAGACCTTGTCTTGAAGTTATAGTCTTGTGAAATCAGATGATTCTTTTAGTTAGGCCTACACGCTGTATATTTTAACCCATGAAATGAAAATTAAAAGTATGTTCTGAACATTCACGAAACTGAAACAAACGATGGGCGAGTTTGATTTTTACAGCTTCGAGTCAAGTTGTACGAAACCCGAGTCCAGTCAAGACGAATTTCAAGTTGTATAGTCTAGTCAAGTTGAGTTCAGCATAGAATTATTTTAATTAAAATAGAGTTTGCACCATAAATGTAAATGTGTACTTATGTACATGGGTATAACACCCACCCCTTATAACTTCCTCCTCTCTTATAGTCATAGTTTACCAAGAAAAAAGTTTAGGACTAGTTAGTTTATACCAATAAGAATAATTCTTTGCCAAGGTGAGTGATTAACAGCAATACTTTTTCCCTCTCTCGGAGAATGAATGATTATGGTAAGAATGGTAATGTCACACACATGATGCAGATAGAAAAAAAAAAATGAATTATAACGGGGTGGAGTTGGGGGGGGTGGTAGCTTTCAGGCTGGTCAGTTGCAGTGAGGGAACAAGCAGTCCATATTTGAAGATTTTGTTCCCTACAACTATTATTGTGAGCAGACAAGCAGTCCACATTTAAATTTTTTGTTACCAAATAGTAGTAGTTATTTTTAAACGCATGTTTTCAAAACAGTACATAATTTGATGAAAAAAGTAAGGACATGTTTCCAATTATGCATATTTCTGCTGAAAGTGTGACATGCCACAAGACAAAGGCTTTTCATGTTTAAATACCTTGTGTCCTATGATAGTACTGTACTTTTTTGTGTAGTATGTGTAGTGCTGAGACTGTACCTGTCAACTTTGACAAGGGTCCCCCTATCTGATGTCACCCAGTGTATCAGCAAAGAGGAAGCACAGTGGCTCAACTGTTTTCATTCCCTCGCAACTTTGGTGGTTTAGTAACTTAAAAATTTTGATTCGCGAGACACATAAGGTAATTGTTAGGTGCAAATATTTGTTGTTTATAACCTAAAAGCACCATGACTCAACTTGCACATTCAGTAACACTATGTCTGCTGTAAAAAAAATCTATCTTTATTAACTTTACTAAACTCAATTTTTCAAGACTCGACCCATCACTAATATAATTTCATGGCAGCTTGCTTGGCCTTGATGGAACATCGACAGAAATCTTAAAATATCAGCAAATATGAAATAACACTTGGAGGGTGCTATCAATATTTGTACCCGTATATTTATCCATGTCTGAAAAATAACTGACATGGGTATACAGTAGAATCTCGATACTACGTACACAAGCTAAGTGAGGAGTACTTATTGAAATGACTTCTCATGATTTCCAGAAATAAAGTCGTTATGACAGGTAT
Organism: Clitarchus hookeri; assembly: GCA_002778355.1. NCBI lineage: Eukaryota > Metazoa > Arthropoda > Insecta > Phasmatodea > Phasmatidae > Clitarchus > Clitarchus hookeri. Next base: position 275,442 of record NQII01001985.1, on the reverse strand, counting down.
AGATATTTTGGGAACTTTTGGAGCAATTTTGACACCCCAAACCTCTACATATCAAAAATTTGCAATATTTTGCATAAAGTCAATGTTCAATCTTTTCTAGCACAAAATAAGTTTTTAAATTAAATATAAATTTCTCTAAAAAGATAGACGTCTTCCGAAAAAGATGATATCAGAGAGGTGTATTCCTATTAGCCAGAGGCGAAGTGTCCATGGAAGCATTGATTTCATTTTAATCTCAACCTTTCAAATAATAATTACCCTGGAAAATTTGCAGTCAAATATCTTTAGTTTTTCATTGAGCAGGAGTGCAGTGGTTCACCTTAGTAAACAAGGAATTTCTAATCACTGTGTGATACACGGAGGTTTGTGTCATGTGAAGTTCTTTGCTTGGAAGCAATCTTGTTGTGTGCTTCTAGTGTTACGACTGTTTAAGGTTAGTACTGCAATAGAACACAGGATGTCCAGCGCCGCGGGGCGAGGTACATGGGAAATCTCAGAAGCAACAGAGTGACTTGCATATGACATGATGTTAGCAGAATGGCAACCGAATGTGTGCGAGCAATCTAAATATTGGCCACCTTCTGTCTGTTTTGTGAACAACCAACGACATTGGTTTTTGCGCAGATTTGGAGATACTTTATACATTAAACTTTGTGTTTATTAAAGACGTCTGATTAACAGTTTGTGTAATAGTATTGTGATGTTTCCTTCTTCTCTGGAACAAAGTTTCTGAGCTTTTCTTTAACTAATAGAATAATAGTACCTACTATGCAACTAAATGTGCGAGTGGATATTTATGGAAATGTGTGAGACTAGCACACATCCACTCGTCATTTGCCAAGAAGATAAGAACTGCCTTGTTTTATTTTAATTGTAACATTCTTAAGGTAGTTGCAGTGTGTGTTTTTAGAATTTTTAGATAATTTTATTGTTCTCGTGTGGCTGTGTGAATCAAGTAATTACTACTTATAAATATAATGTATGTTAGATTCTCGGGGTTAAGACATAGAAACAAAAAGTTGAATTCTCTGATCCATGCCACAGTAAAAAATTATTATTTTGAATAAATTTTTTAACTGACAGATAGTTAATTGTACTCTTAATATTGCGCTAGTTATTTTGTGTCCACATGGTGAGTTGAAACATTTTGAAAAACTGAGGATAGTTAGTTACTCTGATACTTTTGACCCATTACTAACAATGAAAGGATATAAAATATCTAGACACCTGTTTTTCGTGACGTGCAAAATCGCAAAATAAACACGAAATACAGTTTCTCGCCAAAAACAACAAAACACGTGAAAAATATGTGAAAAAATCCCGTATTTCGGCATGTATAGACTACACATTTTAAAAAAACTACAAAAAGTGGCGCGCAGTTTATTTACGCAATATTAGCATTAAAATTATTTCACCCCCAAAACATGTTTAGAAATTTATCAAAATGCAGGAGAGTTTAATATTTTAACCTAATCTCTAAGTTTAAAAAAAAACCAAAATAATAGCTTTTCGCTTGTGCAGTAATTTGTTCACTCACATTCATAAACAAAATAACCATCCCGGACGCGTAAAATATAAACATGTTGGAGCTCGGCCATAGATGCCGTACATGAGAAAATTTTGCTGCTGTACGAGACTAATATACATATTGCATGCCTACCGCGTGTCACAAGTGCACATTGATAGACGCCATGTTTGTACGGAATCGTGACTTAACAATATTTACAGGAATACAAAAATGCAGTGTGGCCTATGAGTGAAGTATTAATTATCCCTAATTTTTTATCAAAAATTTTGGGTGGGCCTTTACACGCACGCAGCTTATACATGCCAAAATAGGTACATTTCCGTTGTGAATACACATGATTAAGACACTAATTTGATAAATCAATTCAATATGTAGTCTGGATCGGAAAGTCGACAGAATCAATGTTTCGAAAACATTGTTGCTGAAGCAATATCGCTGTTTCAGAAATAAACTCATCTTGGTGAAAAACTAATTTTGTTTGCATTTCGTCCCTTTTCACTTTTAATCGCATAATTCATGTAATGATGTTGGTAGTATACAAATGTGATAAATAGAAAAATTACCAAACACTTGTCTCAAAAATGGTAACAAAATTAATTTTCCATCACCACTATATGCCAACTGCACGATTATGTGGCAAATGCATAGATTCGAAAATATCTATGTTATTATCAAATGTTTTTTAGACTACATTTTATGTAAACGTTTACTGTTTAAATGTGTGTAAGTTAATGAAGTTACATGAAAATGAGAAGTTAACTCAACATGGTTGTGACGATTTATGACAGAGAAAGAGAAAGAGAATTCACAGATGAAGGGTTTTATATTGTTGATAAAGCAAAAAAAAATACTCATGTGCAAATATTGTAATGTGCGGATTGAGTGGGAAAGGAAAGACATGTGCGTCAAGCATATAAAAAATACTGTCTCGCACAACAAAAATAAGGATAGGTTAGCAGCATCATCATCTGCTGTTAAACGACAAACTTCATTAACACAAATAGTTTCTGATGTTAAGAAAGTAAAATAAGACAAACAGGAATTTGTTTTATCCGCAACACGAGCATTCATGGAGGCTAACATTCTTCTTGAAAAAGTTGATCATCCCAGTCTAAGAGAGTGGATGAATAAATACATTGAAGGTAGGTTGATGTGATTTTAACAAACGTTTTTAGTTGCATTTAACATCAGGCATACTAGCTTTACAGTTAGTCCTATTGATCATGTACATGGATTGTTACTTGCATTAGGCATGTCGTGCAATACATTACAGTACTGTTTTTCAATATTGTTACAGGTGCAGGAGATCTGCCAACAGACTGAAGGAGTGTTATGTACCCATCATCATGAAAGAAGAGGAAGAGCAACTAAAGGCAGCAGTCAAAGATCAACGAGTTTGCATACTATGTGATGAAACAACCGACAATAAAGGGCAGTGCGTTTTCATGGTTTTGGTTTAAGTCTTAGGGTGTGGAGATGCAACAGTTCAAAAACTTTATGTCGGGGGAGTGCACATTCTGAAGAATGCAAATTCTACACAGTGTTCACAAGCCATTGTTGATGTGCATAAGCTAGAAATAAAGAATTTCAACATTGTATCGATAACATCAGATTCTGCACATTACATGACCAAGTGTATCGGGGCAATACGAATTCTTGTTTCTGAAAAGTTGGTGCACACACAGTGCTGGGCGCATAAACTTAATCTAGTTGGAATACATGGTCTGTAGTTCTGGATGAGCTGAACACGTGTGTCACTAAAGCAAAGAATGCCTTTTTGAACACACGTAAGAGGAAGCATGCATACATGCAGTTTTTAACAACAAAATATGAAGTTCAGCCACAGTAAGCAAAGCTTTTCCCCATTCCAGTTATTACTAGATGGAACTCATGGTTTTGGAGTGTAGAGTATTTGAGTGATTATCTGCATGATATGGTGGAGTTTCTACAAACGCTGGAAGAAGAAAGTGCCAGTGTTGTTTACTTCAAGAAGCTGAGTGCATGTGAAATTGGAAAGGTACATTGTCAAGCAGTAGCTCTGATAGAGCACTGTTATAAAAGCTGTAAATTACTTGAGCATTTGGAAAATTCTAGTGCACCAGTGGCAGCAACTCTCTCCTCACAATGTAGTGATCTGAAAAAAATGTTTGAATTGCTAAAAGATGGGTTTTTTTCTTTCAGAAAACATTAGATGCACTTCTAAAGTTTTCCAAACAAAGTCAGTCACATTTGACTTCACAGTTAAAATTGGTCGGTGAGAAAAGTTTCAAAAAATTAAATTATTTTATTGAGTCTGACAGTGGTAGGGAATTCATTGAGTGTCTTGATAAACTCTTTGATCCAAGAAATATTCTAAAATTGTCTTTAAAAAACCATGAAATATAGGATGCAATGAAAAAAGTACATATCTTGTGTGAGCTTTCATCTTATAGTTTGCAACCATATCTCTTGTTCAGGGATTCTGTAGTTACAGTGTTTCAAAATTATCAAGATGTCGATATTGTTAAATTGTTGCTTTCGCTGAAGTGTAATTTTTCTGACTTTGTTAATGCTGCAGTGAAATCAGTATGGATTCCAGTCAGCAATGTAGACNCTAAAATTGTCTTTAAAAAACCATGAAATATAGGATGCAATGAAAAAAGTACATATCTTGTGTGAGCTTTCATCTTAGAGTTTGCAACCATATCTCTTGTTCAAGGATTCTGTAGTTACAGTGTTTCAAAATGATCAGGATGTCGATATTGTTAAATTGTTGCTTTCGCTGANGATGTCGATATTGTTAAATTGTTGTTTTCGCTGAAGTGTGATTTTTCTGACTTTGTTAATGCTGCAGTGAAATCAGTATGGATTCCAGTCAGCAATGTAGATACAAAGGAGTTTCTCAATGTATGGGAATATAATGACTGACAGAAGGACAAACCTTAAGCCAAGCAATATGGAATTAATGACAGTGCTTGCGTTTTCTGACTACATGTTTTCTATTTTATTTTAGTGCCATCACTAAAGTAGACAGTTTGTTGCAGTATGAAATATGTGCGATTGCTTGCATTTTTTAACCAAATATATACAATTTTTTTTTCTCAGCCAAATTTTTAACAAAATAAATTAAAATTGACAAAAAATTCACCAAAATCAGTTAAATTTTTTTTAACTATNAAAAAATTCACCAAAATCAGTTCAATTTTTTTTTAACTAAATCTGTCAAAATTTTTCACCACAAACAAATGTCTCTAACAATATCTAGTCTCATTTACAAAAGCAGAACAATCCTTCTCCACTTTGGAACGCATTAACTTAAAAATTGCTTGCAAAACTCACAAGGTAAAGATCGACTGTCTTATCTATCAATACTCAGTATCAAAAAACAACTTCTTAGCAAGTTGTGAATACAGGATAAATATCATGATGATGTGATTTGTGGTATTTACTTTAAAAAATTTATTATATCTGAATTATAAGTAAATATTCAGGAATTGTGAACAAAGCTCATTAACAGATTTGCCCAGTAAATATAAATAATTTTATATTATGTTGTCTGTGTCGTTACATAAGTGTCCCATGACAGACTTGGGAACAGAATTTTCGAAAACGTACGTTATGTATGAGGCTTTAGTTGTTTTACGACGACACTTATTCATAAACTGGCATGTGCACCTTATATGGGTTAGTGTCGCAGATAATATACGTGTACACGTTTTTCATGCTAGCATGTTATTAGTTTCGTGCTGTGCGCTAGTTTTCCCAAGATAATTAATTTAAACTGTACAGTAATTTTGATTTTAAAAAATTCATTGGAACTTTGTAAAGTGCTGATAAATTCTTAAGTGAAACTACATCATTACAACTTGCTTAATGGTCAATATCGGCCACGTACAATGTTCACAAGTACCATACTAAAGAGGAGTACGTTCAAACGAACTAGGTAAATGTGTGACTAATGTGACAGCAGCTGCGTTCTGAATTTTCAAACTAACGCAGGCACTACTTCTGTTCTGCACCAGTTGCTTCCCCTCCTGGAAATCTCACACCTTGCCACTGCTATTAGCTTTCCCTCGTCACACCCACAAAGTTGGAAAACATCAAGCTGCACAAGGTTTTACCAAGCATTGCAATTCCATGTTCCATTATCTCTAGTGTGAAAATGAGATATCTGACAAAAAATTATACCAGAGAGGCATATACTTTGACTCCCCTTGTATCCCAAAATGTTGCATATGAGCAGCTCGTGGTTCACCACAAGTACACGTTCAATTCTTTCTGGCATAATATAAACATGATTTTTGCATAGAATATTAATTTTATTCAATAGTCAGATGTCTTCAGAATAAAATGATATTACAAAAGGGTATCTGCTGAGCAACAGAACAATGACAGAACATGCGAAGGTAGTCGCGTCGTGCAGAAACATTCGGCCATCTAAGGGATGGAGGAAGGTATTGGGTTGTAATGACGCAGTATTCTTAATTTTCGGGACCGGGACACGTGTTTCAATTTTGTTCGTTTTGCCAAGCTTCATAATATTTTTATTGGGTTTCAAATTAAAAGCCGTAGTGGTCCGTTTTACCGTGATAGTTTGTTTATCGGGCAGACGTTTGCTGTTTTACGTTTATCAGGAATCCGGTTGTAGTTTCGTTTTGAACGTTGGAGTTTTTGTTAAGCGTCAACATTAGATTAGCTTTTTCAGACTGCGTCAACAAGTTTTAGTTCCTACGGCGCAGTTTTGATAACGTGTAGTGTGTGTGCGTGGCCAGGCCCTTATCTCAGAGAGGGGGGGGGTGAGAGGCAGCACAAAGACGCGTGTGCCTGTCACCCTTCAGGACGGTGGGAGGTCAGTTGGAAGGCAGTCACCCTTCAGGGCAGTTGGAAGTCAGTCTCCACTCAAGTCAGTTGCCTAGGCCACGTCGGGTGTAACGATAACCCTCCACATCGGCAAAATTGAACTTGCTATATTATTTCTCCGCCGGTGTGGGAGGTCGCCACACTTCTTATTTTTTCGGGCCAGTTTGTAAGAAACGTAATAATTCATAAACAACTGTGGCTCTGTTCTGCCCGTGTCAATTTCTCTGTGAACGTTTCATACTATGCATAATTGAACTTCGTATGTGAACTGTGTAACTTCAATAGTAAATAAAAGTATAAAACAAATACTCTGGAACTTGACTTTATTTCATCATTAATTGGCGTCCATTNAAATAAAAGTATAAAACAAATACTCTGGAACTTGACTTTATTTCATCATTAATTGGCGTCCATTGTACAGAGTCTCCTGTTCCTCCGTCTTGAGCTAGTCGAGTGCAAGTCGGCAACTTATAGTCGGCTTTGTAACTGGCGCGGCCAATGTTACAGGGTAACCCTGGCTACCTAAGGAGGTGGTATTTACAGTAGATTGTCAATTATTGGTTCCCGTTATTTGCATTTTACCATATTTCCCATTTATTTATTTTGGTCCCATCTAAATTCCCATATAAACAATACCAATTGTTGACTGCATGAAAAGATTGCCAATAGTTTGTTTTCCCGTAACATCCGTTCAAAACAGAAAGTACATCCATCAAAGATTGTTTGTATAATTCGTTTTTGAACACTATGTGAATGCAAAACAATGTGGATAGTCGACAATTGGTACTATTGACTGTATTGTTTACATTCAGCAGCATTTTTTCGTGTTCTATCAACCACGCTTACTCATCTTACGTGTTTACTGCCCTTGTAGGTTGACAAGAGTGAGGAAAGCATCTTGTTTTATTATTCATCTTACGCTATTACTACACTTGTAGGTTGGCGACGAGAATCAATTAAACTATCTCTGACATTGTATTGAACAATCTATGATCTTATTGTAAACTGAATTTGGTATACGATAGTGATGTGTCGATGTAATCATTGCAGTATCGTATCTGCCGATATTCCGCTTTTGTAGATTTTCCAATGCATTCATCCCAACCGATATGTACATAAACCAATGCATTTTCGTAACCCTAAAACCAATGTTATAGATAGATATTTCTCGTGATAAGAAGTAGCCAATATCACCTTTCAGCCATGTAGCCAATATCACCTTTCAGCCCTCCAACTATTTCAGTGCAAGAAATTACGTCGATCTGTTGCTAGGTCACGACATTGCATTGTTACGTTGATCTGTTGCTCGGTTGCATTGTTATTCCGTTTGTGTACTTTTTCATTTTCCAATAAGAATTTCCCTGAAGGAAGGAGATATTTTCTCTGAATAAAAAGTAACCTATGTCACTTCCCNTTTCATTTTCCAATAAGAATTTCCCTGAAGGAAGGAGATATTTTCTCTGAATAAAAAGTAACCTATGTCACTTCCCAGCCCTCCAACTATCTCTGTGCAAAAAAAATCACATCAATCCGTTGCTACGTAAAAGGACAGACAAACAAATAAACACACTTTCGCATTTATATCACAGTTAGGATAGGAGAATGCCCAAAATTGGGCCAAGAGCTTATGTCCTGCGGGGCAAGTGGTCAAAAAGGGCATGGCACATAAAATGAGAATGAAACACCCCGGGATAGCCTAGGGCTAAGAGGGGTTGCAAAGTATAATTATTTATTGCAAGTAAATGTGTACTGTAATGTCCACACGTGTCCATATGTTGTACTATGTAGCTCTTGTTACTGTAATATATCTTTTGATTAGTATGTACTGTATTTGTTTGCTTATTAATGGAATTTTATTAATTCTTTCATGTAATAACCCATTTTAACTCAAATTAAAAAGAAGTGTTCACTTATCCGAACATTTGAATATACGAACCACCCTCAGTCCCAATTAGTTTGGATAATCGACTCTCTATTGTATATTAAGTAGATCTGGTTTCAAAGAGAAATAAAATGCTAATATGCCAAACAAATACATATTAGTGTTCACNTATTATTGTTCACGTTTACGCATAAGAAAAAAAAAATTAATACTAATTTACATATTGTTATGGTGTGATTAGGCCTTAGCTGAACGGCCAGGAAACGAGCGTGATTGCAACACCACTGAGCAGAAAGAAGATAGTTGCAGAAATCCCCTCCACTGGCCAGTAAACGGGCCGCAAAAACAACACGCCCGATATACGCCGGCGTAACACCCAGAACAGCGTCTTTTGTCGTCGACCCGAGCAGAGAGAAGACCACGGCAGATGGATGTGTCCAACCGTCGTTAACCGTCTCATAGAATCAGCCTTTGGCAACATTAACAAGGTAATAACTTTCCAGTTAAATTATAATAAAATGGCGTGAGGTAAGTATAATGAATAATCATCTTGGTATTCAATTAAAAGCTCCCCCCCATCAATAGTAACATAAATAGTAATTGTATAATCCTAATGTTAATAAACCTCATCTTATACTGTTGTGCTCTACCGAATCATGATTCATTATTGAGCTACATCCCCAGCAACTTTCAAGTACGAATGGCTTAAAAGCTAGTTCGTAACAATGTGCAAAACAAGCACAATTGTTCGTGGCAGTTTGTCTCCTGGCACCAAAGCACACAAATTTTTTGTACAAGCAAAATATCTAATATATAATGATTAATAGAAGTTTGTCTTGTGGTTGGAACAAAATTAGTTAGGCCTACAGTACTTAACGAATGAGACTTTATACAACAATTTATTAAAAANCTCTTGTGGTTGGAACAAAATTAGTTAGGCCTACAGTACTTAACGAATGAGACTTTATACAACAATTTATTAAAAAGTTAGGTTATCAACCTCTTATGAAACTTTGTCGGCTTGTTGCACAACTTAGAATATTAGTTATAATGTATTCACGGTAACTTCAAGATTTTCTGAAACCCTGCTAAAAATGTACTCTCAGGGACCCGAATATGTATCCTTCCGCAGTATGTAAACAAAACATTGCCATGTGACACCTGTCAAACGTTTTGCAAACAAAAACAGTGCCATGTGGGAACTCTCAAATATTTTGTAAACAAACAGTGCCATGTGGGAACTGTCAAATATTTTATTAACAGTGTCCATGTGGGAACTACCAAAATTTATTTTTGAAGAGAAACAATGCCACGTAATCTTAACTGTCATATACTTAAATAAAATTCTCTAAATGTCTAAAAAATGCTAATCAAATTAGGGAAATGTTGTAATACATACAAAAAGGTAGATTGAAGTATATATCGGAACTGTTAATTATATAATTTAATTAAAGTTTACTTATTGTATTAAGATTTATTTACATATTTGCTGTAAGGAAAAAGTTAAATTTTACATAATAAACTTTTGGAAGTAGCACTCAGGTTAAAGATTTCACAGTGATAAATGGTACCGTATTTTATTACATATAAGTTGCACATTTTATTTAAAAAATTTTATTGAAAACTTGGGGTGCGACTTATAAGTGAGAAANTTTTATTACATATAAGTTGCACATTTTATTTAAAAAATTTTATTGAAAACTTGGGGTGCGACTTATAAGTGAGAAATATTCCTCCAGCCCCGCACTAACGTTTCATTTACTACGAATTCGCAGCCCGCGGCTCGATTTCCAAACTCTTCAGCGAACAAAATCACTTTCATTTTTAAACCTGCGGTGTAGGTACATCGCTTTTCCATCAAGAAACTGTCGCACTTCGTCACTGCCACAACATCAAAACAACACTACCTGTGGGGCAAAGACGATATAATAGAAAGACGTGTAAGCCAACGCTCTTACGCTTCACAAAAAGCTTTCGAAAATAATCGAGTATCAGTTATTGACCAAAATTCAATTCCTTTTCATTCTTTTAAAATATGTTTTTCTGTTAAGGATTGCGAAGGGAATTACGTAACTGAAATATTCAAATGCCTTTCTATATTTTGCACGTTTATTTGATAAAGTGCAGAAATAACAACGCTAATACTAAAATTACATCTTAACCTAGAATTATCTTGTAAGTAGAAAGAATGTGTTACGTTAGTTTTATAACCACAATTCAGCGTGTCCAATATCCAATATGGCATGGTTATCTTCTGGAAAAAAACGTGCACAAACGGACAAGATGGAGTGTATGAGTCCGCTGGACAGACACTGAAATTTATTTNTTCTTCTGAAAAAAAACGTGCACAAACGGACAAGATGGAGTGTATGAGTCCGCTGGACAGACACTGAAATTTATTTAATTTCAATTTATAATAGTGAAATCTTTACCCATGAGTGCTAGGTGAAAATGTAAATATATAGTTTAGCAATATTAACTTTACAATTACGGCATTAAATTTATACATATTAATATTTAACCCACAAACTATTTCTTTTCAGCTATAACCAACATGTCCCTTCAAAATCCGTTGTTAATTCGTACGGACTTTTAACAAATTATTATAATTTATTGAAAAAATATACTTAAAACTTAAAACAACCAATTTATATTGTGCTTCAGTGCTAAAAGCAAGACAAAACCTTTTTCCATATATATTTTTTTATAACCAATTGAACATGTAACTCCTNTTGTACGGACTTTTAACAAATTATTATAATTTATTCAAAAAATTTGCTTAAAACTTAAAACAACCAATTTATATAGTGCTTCAGTGCTAAAAGCAAGACAAAACCTTTTTCCATATATATTTTTTTATAACCAATTGAACATGTAACTCCTAGGGTGATTTTTCAAAGGTTCTTTTCAAAAGTATCGAAGATACCGTGAATGGATTATAACAAACAATTGGGTTCTGGTTGCCTAATGCATACAGTTTGCTAATAAGTAACCAAAAACTATGAATTCAGTCATTTTCTGAAGAAATCCTAAATATTAGTTTGCCTCTGTTGTATTTCCTTGCATCAGTAAAAAAAGATCTAAATGGAAAATAGACTGCATCACATGTTCACGTACATTAGACTTGGAAGCAACAACGTTTCTCAAAATGTCTAGAAACCCGTAAGCTTGTGAATGAGTTACTTTTACCTCAATGTTTTCTGCTTTGTCATGATCTTCACTTTCTTGTTCTGACAGTTCTGTCGATTTACACAGTTCTTCAACGGTAGACGAATGGTAAGGCAATGCTTCATCATTAACAGAAACTAACTCATCAAAGGTAGATGAGAATTTGAGCCTCTCTTGGAGGGTTCCCCACTCATCTGATGGCACTAGCATCTCAACTTCATCACCTGTTGTGGATAACACTGAAACCTGCTTTCCTAAAGCAGTTGATGATAACTGACTGTGGCATGGATGTCCAGGATGCAGCAGTCATGTGCATTACTGTCAGCAAGCTGATTTTCTTGAGAGGTTTCTTAGCCTCGTAATGATGCCTTGATCCATAGGCTGCAGACGTGCTGTAGTATTTGGTGGCAAGAACTCAATATGGATGTTCCTGAGTACACTTGTGTCTGTTGGATGTGCAGAACAGTTAGCCAAGAAAAGAATGATTTTCTTGTTCTGAATACCCATTTTAGCATCCAGAAAATGTAGATACTGAAGGAAAATTTTGCAGATCATCCAGGCATTTTGATTACTTTTGTACCGGCAGGGCAAACTTTTGATGTTTTTAAAGTATCTGGGTTTTGCTGCCTTTCCAATCACGAGATGAGGGAGCTTCTCATTGCCATCCATGTTTGCTCCCAGCAAAATAGTTACTCTTTCCTTTGATCGTTTGCCACCTACACACTTTTCTGCTTTGAAAGAGAATGTTTTACCGGGAAGCAAGTTAAAAAAAGGTGCACACTCATCCACATTGAAAACATCTTTTGCAGCATATTCTTGCAAAATAAATGGAAGCACAGTTGTTTTCCAGTCGTCTGCGACAGACTCATCAACACTAGCACCCTCGCCACTTACAGTCTTGTACACAACGCCGGTGCATTTCTTGAACCTATCGATCAAGCCATTTGAAGGAGTGAAATTGTCTACACCTAATCTCAAGGCTATTTCCATTGCCTTTTCTCGCAAAATTGTTGCAATTACAGGCACATTTTGGGAACGCACTTGCCTAAACCACTCTCGTTTAGCTCTTCATACTTTCCGCAGAGTATCTTCTTCACAGTGGTTGATCGCATGGAGTATTCTATTATGAGTGTATCCCAATTTAAAATGATTCGGTTCAGAGTAGTCACTGGGATTTCCAAATCACGAGCAATTGCTGTGCGTGTTCTACCGGGATTACTATCTACATGCTTAATTAAGTTTATCTTTTCAGCTAATGACAATGTCTTGTCTTTTCTTAGAGGCACTCATTTTAATTTTTCGCTAAAACTATTTAAAGGACAAATTAATTTTCACTATGTAAAATTAACAGACTACGTAACAATTAACCGCTTTCATACAATTACATTCACGTAAAAAAATTAACAATCTGCCTGATTCCATAGATGAACGCATACAAGTAAAGCGTACCATATTTGTGTGTGCAAATGTGACTGCTCACGACATCTGTAGTTATTCCAGATGTACGAAGTTGTGCACACTGCTTCAGTGCCTAACCAGACAATCTCAAAGTGTAACCGCTTGATGGTGGTTACTCTGTGATGTTTACGAATAAAGAAAATACCGTACTAATGTAAACAAAACCTACGAATAGGTAATGAAAGACATTCAATTGTGAATATAAGTTATGTGAAATGGTTTGGTGACAAGATATAAATTACTGAATCAGAAACAGTTTGCATTATTCGCAGGAAAATGAAAACATTATTTCCGGGAGTGTTTGTTATTGTTCTTATGGAGAAGTCTTCGAGGCCAGAAAAATCCTTTAAACAGGAACCTTATATGCACGTGCTACTGTATATAACTAGTGTGTTTACCATTTTGGTCATAGTAGAAATTGACACCGGTTCTCGGTCCTGGTCCTCAACTTCACAAACCGGGGAACAGAACCCGTAACTGGAACCAACTCATTCCTAATGTAATCTACATCAACTAAGTTTTCACATATGCTTTTTTGTATCTAAAAATAATTATGAAAGAGTATGTTTCAGCAAATTTTATGTTCATAATTTTTTACTTAAAAAGTAACTAAATTTCAAATAAAAAAAACAATTCTGCCATTGTGTTTCTTGCATCATACCTGAACTGACAGGGAGCCCCAGTGGTGTTACCAGTTATAGTGCTCACCTCCCACCAAGACAAAACAGGGTCGATTCCCGGCAAGGTCATACCTGAATTTTTGCACTTGGGAATTGTGCTGGATGATACTGCAAGTTTGTCGGTTTTTCCAGGGATCTACGATNATACCTGAATTTTTGCACTTGGGAATTGTGCTGGATGATACTGCAAGTTTGTCGGTTTTTCCAGGGATCTACGATTTCCCATTCCCATGCACTCTGGTGCTGCTCCATTTCCATCTTGTTTCACCCTTGTCTTCTCTCAAGATCCCTTTGTTAAAGCCCGCCCAAATCACTCTACTCCNGGAGCCCCAGTGGTGTTACCAGTTATAGTGCTCACCTCCCACCAAGACAAAACAGGGTCGATTCCCGGCAAGGTCACACCTGAATTTTTGCACTTGGGAATTGTGCTGGATGATACTGCAAGTTTGTCGGTTTTTCCAGGGATCTACGATTTCCCATTCCCATGCACTCTGGTGCTGTTCCATTTCCATCTTGTTTCACCCTTGTCTTCTCTCAAGATCCCTTTGTTAAAGCCCGCCCAAATCACTCTACTCCCAAACTGATAGACTGTCTGGGTTCCATGAAAATATACAGTCAAACCTTGTCAAAACAACCCCAGTGATAACAATTCCCTTAAAGTAAAAACAATTTTCTAAATGGAACCATAAAAAATTTGTTTAAAAATTAAAAAATATGAAGGAAACACTGTTGGCAGAAAACTAAGTTTGGTGGATTTATTTTATAATCTAGAGTTGCCTAGCCTAGAGATCATGTGAGACAACATAATAATAAAAACACTGGACAAATGCACACATTTTTCTCACTCTTTAACTTTTGTTTCATTGTTTTATTTCATTTTTGTTTAATGGAAAAAAAAAAAAAAAAAANCAATGTATATTGTTATTATGAAGCAGTGGAACATTTTGCTTGTAGGGAAATAACATTAAAATAATGAAAATTTGGAAAGCTTTTCCTTCACTGACAGAATAATGTGTCATAAAAAGATTACTGTTCATAGATGTGTGTAAGCTGCACTCTATGTAAACACTTTAAGCAATGTCAACCTCACACTTGAATTTTCTATGAAAGAAAAGGTTATTCTGATACTACAAAACAGAGTTGAAAGGGCATTTCTTTTAGGTCACATAAATTCCAAACATTCTAATACCATAACTGTATCTAAATACATGAGACAAATTGAATCATAAAATAATTCATCTACTTTGAACTTAAATGCACCAAATTATAGCTAGGTTCCAAGTGATATATTAAACAAAACCTTTAAAGGACATAATTTTTATTTTCGAACACAAAATTTGGTTAGTTACATAAACAAATATGGCAGCCACTATGTTCCAATTCAATGATAAACAAAAGAAAGCAATTACATGTCTCCCTTGCAGTCACCATAACAATTAAAACACTAATATTTTAATTAATTGTGGCTTTAATTACCTATTTAATTTAAAACACTGAAAAAAAAAAAAGCTCCAATCAATATTTAAAAAAGTTGTCACTTCCATTGCTGCCAGAAACACTGTTTGTAGATGTGTCTACATGTAGCAGCAAGTGGCGTCTAATTCACACAATACTATGCCAATTACTCTGAAGCTTTTCGCAATCATGTTCGGAAATTGATCACCGTGCCTCCAAGATCCCCACACACACACGCAGTTGGTAGCGGAGCATGTTTCGTTCTTCCACTCGGACTGACGCAATGTTGTACTGTCGTCATCCACATCTTATATTGGCATCAGAACACTGCTTTGAATGGTTGATTCACCGCCACANCAATTATTACTTTGCAATGTATATTGTTATTATGAAGCAGTGGAACATTTTGCTTGTAGGGAAATAACATTAAAATTATGAAAATTTGGAAAGCTTTTCCTTCACTGACAGAATAATGTGTCATAAAAAGATTACTGTTCATAGATGTGAGTAAGCTGCACTCTATGTAAACACTTTAAGCAATGTCAACCTCACACTTGAATTTTCTATGAAAGAAAATGTTATTCTGATACTACAAAACAGAGTTGAAAGGGCATTTCTTTTAGGTCACATAAATTCCAAACATTCTAATACCATAACTGTATCTAAATACATGAGACAAATTGAATCATAAAATAATTCATCTACTTTGAACTTAAATGCACCAAATTATAGCTAGGTTCCAAGTGATATATTAAACAAAACCTTTAAAGGACATAATTTTTATTTTCGAACACAAAATTCGGTTAGTTACATAAACAAATATGGCAGCCACTATGTTCCAATTCAATGATAAACAAAAGAAAGCAATTACATGTCTCCCTTGCAGTCACCATAACAATTAAAACACTAATATTTTAATTAATTGTGGCTTTAATTACCTATTTAATTTAAAACACTGAAAAAAAAAAAAGCTCCAATCAATATTTAAAAAAGTTGTCACTTCCATTGCTGCCAGAAACACTGTTTGTAGATGTGTCTACATGTAGCAGCAAGTCATCTTCCGTGGTGTCTAATTCACACAATACTATGCCAATTACTCTGAAGCTTTTCGCAATCATGTTCGGAAATTGATCATCGTGCCTCCAAGATCCCCGCACACACACGCAGTTGGTAGCGGAGCATGCTTCGTTCTTCCACTCGGACTGACANGTTTCGTTCTTCCACTCGGACTGACGCAATGTTGTACTGTCGTCATCCACATCTTATATTGGCATCAGAACACTGCTTTGAATGGTTGATTCACCGCCACATCTAGAGACTGCATGAGTTTCGTCATACCACCCGGGATAACATCGTTAACACTTCTCCTTGCTTTTTCTGATAGGTGGCTATGAAAACTGTCCAACACCAACATGGCGCACTTTTGCAGTAAACCACCAGGATGACATTTCCACCCAACATTTAACCTGTCCGCAACAAGTTTGTCGGCCATCCAACCCCTTTCTTGTGCCAAACAATAATATTCCAAGTGGAAGTATTTCTTTGGGCACATTTTTGCATTTGAATATTACATACAGCGGAAGCTTACAGCCGTTCACAGTAATGGCCAACATCACCATGCACCACTCTGTGCCAGCATCCATTGTTTTCACGGGAACAGATCTTTCACCTACAAGTGAAACTGTCAATTCAGGCATGTCAAACCACACAGGGGTTTGATGAGCGTTGCCAATTTGCGATAACAGGTAACTATTCTTTTTTCATAGAGCAACCACATACCTCTGAAAATCTAGCAGTTTTATTTTGTACTCTTCTGCATTTTATGTGCCAATGTGGTCCTATACAGAATAGAAAGCTAGTTCCTCTACATGATGTTGAGTTTGCATGCTATTTTACATGCTTCCAATTGCAACGGTTTGGTAGAAACTGAATAACCATCTTTTCTTCAATTCATTCATTTTTCTTCTACTTCTGGATACGCACATATGTTGCCACAAAATGCATATTTGTTTTTAAGTGCACTTTGGAGCTTTTCCTTTTTCCTACACCACTCCCGAATGCACTGTACATTAAAAGAAAACTGTCTTGCAGCAGTTTGTTTAGTTTTCCTCTGTGTATCGCGCTGCTGTATAACTCCTATGCGTTTTCCCTATATTTAAGCCACGTATCGCACAGCACTACCAGCCCTAGCACCGATACTGGTAAACTCAACTTCCGCTACGGGCTACAGTGCCATGGTCATAAAAATAACTTGGATGAGTCCATTCTTTATTTTCATGCTCAAGGTGTGGAATTAATTGACGCACAGAAAAGGTTGTTCTTTGCCACGGGTGTTATACATGAATAAATTATATTTTTAATTTCTGGAATTATGATGGGTGTTATACACGGGCAGGTGTAATACTTGCAAAAATGCAGTATTTTTAAAACAGAATGTAATGTTGCAATATATAGTAATTTATATATTCTGGAAATATTTATTTTTTCTTTCGTAAAGAATAGTAAAGCATTCAGTATTTAGAATATTGTGACAGTAATAATTTGTTTGTATTTTATATATTTTCGTAATTCCTAATTTATTATTTTGAGTCATTCAACAGTAGTGGCAGATGTCATAGGATGAAATTGCACTTTTTTTTTGGGTTAGTGAGCCTAACACATAGCCGTCATATTGTGCCACATGATGAAATACGGAAAGTGCAGGTAACATTTGGCTGACCTGACCCGCCACACCAGTATAATACAATAATTCCAGAGCCATGTCCATATTTGTGTGCTATTTTTAGACATTACCGCACCATGCGATTGCCAGATTGGGCCGTGTTCAGATGATGAAACTTGCAAATTGATATTTATAGCAGGCACGACTCTTGTCGTGCGACAGAAGTCAATATACGCTCACCGAGAGAGGAGCAGCGAGTGATCATCGTAACTCACACCGGCAGTGCCAGTGACTTTAACCTTCTTTTATATTTAGGACATTTTGACATCTACTAAATATATTTCCACAGGTCTGAGGAGGAGTTGGTGCACCGGGAGAGAAAGTAGTGTCTCTCTCCAGTCTTCTTGGTCTAATTGTCCTCAAAGTGGGAAGTTTTTCAAGTGAATAATAACAGACTGCGATTCTGTCTTTTTCTTGCTTTCACTGCTACAAGTGATAACATTTTTGTATGCCGATATTGTAAGCCATGGCAATAAATTTTTAGTGAACTGTTTACTGCTTCATAATTTATTTATTTATTTTTGATGCCCTTTTTATGAATTAACATTTTTTCAATTCATAGTATCTTGCCTTCAAACTGAGCTAGTTCGAGCTCATGTTTATAGCAAACTCTATTTGAGTCTTCGCTCATGAAACATTACAACATAAACTTACTGTTTGTATCCTTATCACATCTCCTGAACACAATGTGGTGTTGTATGACAATCCATCGATGATTACTTCACTAAATCACGTTTGTCTGACACTCCCGAAACCGCTCAACTTAAAATTGGATGTAAAAGTTGCACTGCTTCAAAACAAGTTACCACAAATGGCAGACCAAGCTATTTTATGACACAGTTACACGTGCTGGTATTACATTTCACAGAAGAAGACACACTGAAAAGGCACCTGTAATCAACTAAACTTAATGAAAGCAAATACAAAAATATATAAATGCTGGTGGAATATTCAGACAACACCAAATACAAGCACATTTATGCACATAGCAAGCAGTCGGTG
The DNA here is from genome assembly GCA_002778355.1 of Clitarchus hookeri. Taxonomy (NCBI): domain Eukaryota; kingdom Metazoa; phylum Arthropoda; class Insecta; order Phasmatodea; family Phasmatidae; genus Clitarchus; species Clitarchus hookeri. The sequence goes on along the minus strand of NQII01001985.1, from coordinate 256,708 downwards.
CTCTACTCTGTAGACGCTATGCGCAGTTTCTCTGTATGTGCGGAGAATAGAATGCTAGACGTAGCGTGGCACACATCTTTGTGGCTATCCAAGCTAGGAATATGGGTTTCCTAGTATCAAATTGTCAGAAAAGAGCTTTAAAAAAATTGTGCAAAATGTTTGATTTGTAACACTGCACAAAATCTTTGCCTCGCTCGTTGTCCCAGTAACTACACATACGGAAAAAAAAAACTGTACCTGAATACCCGAGTATGTTCACAGCCATGTCAAAGAAAGATTGTCTTTAATCCTCCTTTCAGCAGTTAAGTCCAGTGTTTTTATTATTATGCGGCCTCACAAAGGGCGGTCTCTACGCCCTGGACTGGGTAACTATGGAGCATAACTTGAGCAATGGCAAGCAGGCATGCAAGTGTGGGTAAATAATAAGAACCATGATGGAAGGGGCAGACAGTTATGAGTTTGTGAGTGGTGTCTATTTTTAGAACTTACCCTATTCCGAAGTTGTATGGTAATGGGGAAGAGTCACAACAGTTAGAAACCAAAATAAATGCAATAAACTAGTGATGGCCCGATACTGAAAAAACCCGATACCGATGAAGGTTCCGATATTTAGGATTTTACCGATCCGATACCTGTAAACCGATATTTTCATTTATCATACTGTAAGCAGACATTTGTCACTAAAGTGTTTGAGAGAAAACTGCTGCCTGGAAAAGTTTTGTTTGCAATAAGCTAAATTGACTTACTGCTAAATGAGATTTACTTTATGCCCGGTACATCAAAGCATAAAAAAAAAATAGTTTAACATTATACAAAATTATGTATCACTACAACATATTACAAAACTAAGTTAAAGTTGCAAAAAAGTCGCTAGTCTACAAAAAATATGTAAAAGGACAGAAATGAAAACTAAGCTAACAAGCCACAATCATTTTGTTTACTTTGAGAAATGTACGTCAAATATAAGACTGCTTTACCAAAAATAAAAATGTAATCCATGAAGCGAAAAATAATTATGGGCATGTACATTCTAATTTGTTTTTATCGTAAGGAATTTAAAAAAAAAATTTACATTTTTTTTTTATTAAATTTTTTTTTTTTTTAATTATTGCATATTGATATTTCAAACTATTTTGTTCTTTTTAGTCGTATTGCTGCAGCCTGATGTTAAGAGTTGGGAAAATTAAGTGTGCAGCAGAGGAGAGAAAATACTTGAGGTTAGAATGGCCATTACCGATGTGTCGATATTTTAGTGCCGATCTCCGATAATGGTAAATGTACCGATACCGGATATTGGGCCATCACTACAATAAACTTAGTTTTCTGCCAATTACTTCATATTTTTCAATTTTTTAACCACCATTTTTACATTTTTCCAAAATAGGGTTTATTAAAAGGGTCTTTTGACGCAAGATTTGACTGTACCGACAATTTCCCTGGGAACCGTAAACGGTTGTAATTTTGAGTATTGACTGCATACAAATGATAGGCAGAACAATTCAGGTGGATGAATCAATTTGTTTGGATCAGTTCAGTGTAACTATTTGTTCCAAAGAATTGTTCATTTCGTTCTCTTGTACTGCAGTTCTTTAGAGTAATGACTATTGACTCTTCCTTCCTTTCGGGTATTCGTTTTCTCTGCTTCTCATTTTCGGCTCTTTCTCAATTTACATAGTCTTTATCTGTTATTCTTTGTAATTAAAACAATTGCCAAAGGACTTTTTCATTTTTGCAGATTTTGTGTATGGGTATGTGAACTATGAAATTCTAAACTACTACTTGTCATTGTTGGGTGTCCAATTACAAAATGTTTCCTATGAAGGTGGTATCTATTAAAAGAAATAGTAGTAACTAGATGCTAGTTGCGAAGGCCACCCCCCTCTCTTTGCATTTTTGTACAAGCTGTGATGACTTGACTCCTGATTCTTTTACAAACGAAACTGTCTTTCTGATCCTTTCATCCTCTCCATCTGTAGTTCTTTCGGCTCGTGTTATACTTTTGAATAGACTCAAAAAAATTGATTCATTACATAGCGAATAAATCGTAGGATTTTGTTCACTCAATGATTAGTTCATTTGGAACAAATTGTTCGTGAACGACCAATCACTACTGTATACTGCATATATACTCGAGTAAAAATGTGTAATATGGAATATCTACTGTGTAGGTCGAAATGCTAACACAACCTAAGTTGCCACAACAACTCATGTAAGCTAGCTGTTGCTGCAAATTACCTAATATGTGATACCCATGAAATCAAGCTGTAAGTATTATTTATAATGATGCCAATAATTTTATATTGAAGTTAAATCATCAATACAATACTTTGTATAATGTATTCACGGTAACTTCAAGATTTTCTGAAACCCTGCTAAATATCTACTTTCAGGGAGCCGATTATGTATCCTTCCGCAGTATGTAAACAAAACATTGCCATGTGACACCTGTCAAACGTTTTGTAAACAGTGCCATGTGGGAACTGTCAAATATTTTGTAAACAAACAGTGCCTTGTGGGAACTGTCAAATATTTTATTAACAGTGTCCATGTGGGAACTACCAAAATTTATTTTTGAAGAGAAACAATGCCATGTAATCTCAACTGTCATATACTTTAATAAAATTCTCTAAATGTCTAAAAAATGCTAATCAATTTAGCGAAATGTTGTAATACATACAAAAAGGTAGATTGAAGTATATATCGGAACTGTTAATTATATAATTTAATTAAAGTTTACTTATTGTATTAAGATTTATTTACATATTTGCTGTAAGGAAAAAGTTAAATTTTACATAATAAACTTTTGGAAGTAGCACTCAGGTTAAAGATTTCACTGTGATAAATGGTACCGTATTTTATCGCATATAAGTGGCACATTTTATTTAAAAAAAAATTTATTGAAAACTTGGGGTGCGACTTATAAGTGAGAAAAATTCCTCCAGCCCCGCACTAACGTTTCATTTACTACGAATTCACGGCCCGCGGCTCGATTTCCAAACTCTTCAGCGAACAAAATCACTTTCATTTTGAAACCTGCGGTGTAGGTACATCTCTGTTCCATCAAGAACTGTCGCGCTTCTTCACTGCAACATAAAAACAACACTATGCGGCGGAAAGACGAGTCACGGCTAACATTTGGCACTGAAGAACCAACGCTAATGTGCTGCCATCTCTTGGTCTCCACAAAAAGCTTTCGAAAATAATCGATTATCAGTTGGCGGCGACCAAAATTCGATTCCTTTGCATTCTTTGCGAAGGGAATAACGTAACGGAAATATTCAAATGCCTTTCTATATTTTGCACGTTTATTTGATAAACTGCAGAAATAACAACGCTAATACTAAAATTACATCTTAACCTAGAATTATCTTGTAAGTAGAAAGAATGTGTTACGTTAGTTTTATAACCACAATTCAGCGTCTCCAATATGGCGTGGTTATACTTCTGAAAAAAACGTGCCCAAACGAACAAGATGGAGTGTACGAGTCCGCTGGACAACAACTGAAATTTATTTAATTTCAATTAATAACGGTGAAATCTTTACCCATGAGTGCTACGTAAAAATGTAAATATATAGTTTAGCAATATTAACTTTACAATTACGGCATTAAATTTATACATATTAATATTTAACCTACGAACTATTTCTTTTCAGCTATAACCAACATGTCCCTTCAAAATCCGTTGTTAATTCTTACGGACTTTTAACAAATTATTAAAATTTATTGAAAAAATATACTTAAAACTTAAAACAACCAATTTATATAGTGCTTCAGTGCTAAAAGCAAGACAAAACCTTTTTCCATATACCATTTTTTTATAAACAATTGAACATGTAACTCCTAGGGTGATTTTTCAAAGGTTCTTTTCAAAAGTATCAAAGATACCGTAAATGGATTNATTGAACATGTAACTCCTAGGGTGATTTTTCAAAGGTTCTTTTCAAAAGTATCAAAGATACCGTAAATGGATTATAATAAAAATTTTCAGTAATAATTAATAAACCTTTACCTTGAACGTGTTCTCCAGTTCCATTGACATGAGATCATTGTCGAAAGGAAAAAGGTCACACGTGAACTCTTCGATAAATGTGAAACTGCCAAACACTCCTAGAGCCTGGGAAAATTTGACATACGTAAATAAACTTCGCAAGATGGATGGTATTCAAACTATTAAACTCTAAGAATGTTAGTAAATACTAATTTTTTCTCTAGACTATTACATTTTTGGTAATGGTATCAGTTTACATCATATACATGCATCATTTCAGCAAATACTGCATTTCAGATTAATTTACTACCATAAATAATAAAAATCATATTAAAAACAAGTTTTCGAAACTACTAACCATGAGCCATTTCTCACAGATCTTGCTCCGTCTGGGCACGAAGAACAAATGAAGTTCTTTCTTTGTGCCACTCGACTGCACTTCACTAAAACATGAAACATTTAAGAGAGCATCAGCAATTTCTCATAGGCTAGCATTACACTATTTTCTTAGGTCATACATATATATAATCATTTCAACCACAAAACATAGTAACTATTATAATTGCCCTTCTCGGCAAATGCTTTCTAGCAACACATGCTTATGCTTTCTGAAGTAACTAGTTAAGCAATTCTTTTTTGCCTACAGATACCCCGAGATATATTGTAATAATTTTGAGTCATATATATATATATATTTATATTTATATCACGCCCTATTTGTAATAAGTATTTTTATGACAATTCCTTACACAATAATCTGTGTGACATGTAAGCTAATAAAAAAATAAAATAAAAAATGCTGAAAGTTAAATTTTAATTAAAATTAAACCATTTCTTCAATTACACAGGCCAACAAAAAAATATTTTGTAAAATTTTTTTTAATAATTGCAGCTGAATCTTATATATTTTTGGGTGCTGAAACCGAATCTGGCATCAGTTATTTTGTATTACCCACAATTCTCTCACAATATGCATTTGTATTTAAAAATTTGATGTATGTGATTGTATTTTAAAAAAATCTAATTACATACATTTTAAGTGTTTTTAATTTTTTGGTATTTCCTTTCTCTCTTCTCCTTGAAGCTTCTTATGTAACTTTTTCTCCGATGTGATGCATTTTGTTGTTCTCGGTGAAGTGGCCAGCAGTAATCGCCCATCATGCTGACATTCCACCGTCCCTGGTAACGTTTCTCCATCACTTTGATGTCCTGGTGAAACCGATCCCCTGCTCTTCACTCACATCACCCAAGTTGTCAGGGAAAAAGTCAAGATGGTTGTGTAAGAAGTGGACTTTAAGGCTCATCAGGAATTCCAGATTTTTGAACTTTACTATCATATTAGCTACGATAAGCTCATAGTTTGGGTCTTTAACATTGCCCAAAAACTTAGTTACAACTTGCTTAAATGATATCCAAGCCTCCTTTTCCTTTGTAGTCATTTTTGTTTCAAAGTTGGAATCGAACATCATTTTACAAATGTCAGGCCCAATGAAAACCCCTTCTTTCAGTCTGGCTCCTGATAAATGAGGAAACTTTTCACATAAATACTTAAAACATTCACCATCTTTAGGCAAGGCTTTTACAAACAGTTTCATTAAACCTAATTTAATGTGAAGAGGTGGTAGAATAATTTTTTTTGGATCTATTAGTTTTATGCAAAATGTTGTTCTTTCCAGATGTTAAGGTTTTTTTTGTAGGTCAATGTTTTGTGGACCAGTGTCGATGCCTTGCTCTGCTGTCCCACTCACATATAAAACATGGAAATTTAGTAAATCCCTTTTGTTGGCCTAGGAGCATGAAAACAACTTTCAAATCTCCACACATCATCCAATCGTGAGCAGGATAGTTAATTTCCTTTAAAATAATGTCTAGATTTTCGTAAGTTTCCTTCATATGGACTGAATGAGCCACAGGCAGTGAAGCATAAGTATTACCATTGTGTAAAAGAACAGCTTTTAAGCTAGTTTTTGATGAGTCTATAAAAAGCCTCCATTCTTCATTGTTGTACTCAATTCCAAATTCATTCATTAGACAACCAATATCATTGCAGTATACCAAATCCTGTTCTTGCTTAAAAAATTTAGCGAACTGTTGATCTCTTGTTCTATATTGATAAATAGATGCTCCAGGTGCCAACAAATGTTTTTCTTTTAGCCTAGAGCCAAGCAATTCAGCTTTCTCTTTAGTCAAACCCAAATCTCTTACCAAATCATTTAACTCAGCCTGTGTAAACAACTGAGGTTCTAAATTTTCTGGAGAACATTGGAACTCATCATCATCCGGTTTACCTTCATCAGATTCAGTTTCACTGGACTGATCAAGTAAAACGTCATCAATAGCCTGTGGTGGCTCAGGGACAGGAAGTCCCGGACCATGACCGACTGGCCGAATAGCTGAAGGAAGATTAGGGTAGACAATTACTTTGTTATTTTTGGAATTATATCCAGTAACATCAATGCTACAAAAATAACAATTGTCTGAATGATTTTTTGGTTCTCTCTATATCATGGGTACTGCAAATCTAAAAGCTGTCTTTTCTTTTTTTGACAATTTTCTAAGGTCTTCAACACAAACATAGCATACCTTATGTGGAGCCCAAGGTTTTTCTTGATCACAGAGTTTTATTCCAACATATACCAAGTACACGTTTTTAACAAACTCTGTAATGTTTCTTTGATGTTTTTTAATTACAAACTCACCACATATATAACAAAAACTTTAAGGAAAGTTTTTACAACCACGGTTAGCCATACTTAGAGCACATGGGCAAAAAGCTGAAAAGTGAGGTTGTGTTGACTGAAAGAAAACAAACAGTCGTACCACCACTGCCAACCTAATTTCATTTGGATTTACTGTATGTTTTAGTATATTAATAATGTATATCAAGTATATAAAAAATATATAAATAAAGTATATAAAAATTCACAGAGATAAAAAATTAATCTCACATTTTGTATATTCAAATGTGAAAAAATAGTGGGTGTTATGACTTTTTTTATTATTATTTTCAAACTCAGCACACCAAAAAACATAAGAATCCGGCAAAATAATTAAAAAGTTTTTTTATCGTTGGCCTGTGTTATTTAAGTCAATACATTTACAAAAAAATTTCAAAATATTAGAAAATGTACACACTCTTATTCCATTTGCAAGATAAATGGCACTTTTCCACAACTTTGGTAGTGTGTGCAATGTGCAGTGCTCCATTTCATGCCACTCTCCTACAGTAACCACACAGCAAACAAGGCTGAGTTCCAGTCTGCACCTACTCCACTGTACTTCACAACTTCATCAACACACTGCTACAAATCTATCAGCAGTTATAAAAGTACACAAAACATCAATTATTGACTTGTAATGATGCAGTCATAATAATTATCGGGATACGTGGTTCATTTTCTTTAGTTTTGCAAGGCTCTGTAATATTTTATCAGGATTCAAAGTTATTGGCGTGGTAGAATATTTATCGGTCATACGTTTGCTTTTTCGGAAATCTCAGTTTTTGTTTGCGTCAGCATTTGTAGATAGAAGCTTCAGNACCTACTCCACTGTACTTCACAACTTCATCAACACACTGCTACAAATCTATCAGCAGTTATAAAAGTACACAAAACCCCAATTATTGACTTGTAATGATGCAGTCATAATAATTATCGGGATACGTGGTTCATTTTCTTTAGTTTTGCAAGGCTCTGTAATATTTTATCAGGATTCAAAGTTATTGGCGTGGTAGAATGTTTATCGGTCATACGTTTGCTTTTTCGGAAATCTCAGTTTTTGTTTGCGTCAGCATTTGTAGATAGAAGCTTCAGTGGACATTTTTTTCTTTAGAACATTGATCATATCTTCACTACGACGCAGTTCGACATGACGTGGGGATTCCGGCCCATGCCATGCCCTTATTTGGTCACGTTTTTGGCACCCTGGGGCAAGGAGTGGGGGTAGGCACAGGGCAACAAATATCCCGTGTGCCTAACGCCCGCTAACAGTATACTNCAATTTTGACACCCTGGGGCAAGGAGTGGGGGTAGGCACAGGGCAACAAATATCCCGTGTGCCTAACGCCCGCTAACGGTATACTGAATCAGTAGTCAACCAGTACTCGGAAAGGACGCGTCGAGCGTGGCAAATATCCCCTACACCTGCAAACTTTATCCTGCTGAATTATTACAGCCGGTGTGGGAGGTCGCTGCCTTTGAATTTTTCTCTTGCGAAGCGAGCTTCAAATGACGTGATTTAAGATACATAATTAATTAACTACTGCGGCACTGCTCTTTGATTGTTTGTCTGTCGAAACTGACTGTTCGTGACTCTGCATACTTGAAGATTGTATGTGAACTGGTTCATGTGAATGTTATATTCACTGCCCGTTGACTGTATAGGCTACTGTACTCTCTGACGTGCTGGCTCCCTATTAAGTTGGCTGCAAATTAAGTCTTGATGTGGTATTGTGTTAATTTAATTTATGGCAAACCAAGTTGGTGTTTTTCTTACACCACATTACAGTAAGAACTGACATAACAACAACATCAGCCTAGAATTATAGTTTCTCACTTGACTGAAGCCTGAATAAAGTGATGAGGGCCCATGGCAAAATACATTTTACATCTGGCCGGGGGATACAAAATGAAAATTTCATAATTCGAGATGGGTCGAACATTTGAATTTCGAACCAAAGCCAAATGCTAAGGTTCAATATTGATTGCCATGTAAAAGATTGGTTATAGTTAGGTTCAAAAAATTTACACAAGAGTTCAAAAATTTGCCAGAAATGAACATCATTAACGAACTTCAAAACAAACTTACTTCACCTCAAAGACATTGTAAAATTACAAATGTGAGACGCACAACTAAAAGAAATACCAAATGAGTTATATTTGTTTTTTTTTTCGTAGCAGTGATGACAGCATTGTATCTTGAACTCTATAATATGTAAAACCGGATACTTTCCTTTATTAACTTACAGCTTATTTAATTTACAAATGATTGTCCGCAACATTAGAAATTTGTTTGAGTTTTTAAAAAATGACATTTTCAATTAACACATACTGTGTTGCTAATTTGTGGTTTTCACATACTTATACAAGACAACAAAGTTACATTTCTCAGTATTTTAATACATTATTGCTTCAATGAAATCTATAAAAACCAAAAGTTAATAGTAAATTAGTTTTGTGCTTTTTTTTTTTCAAATTAGAAAAAAAATAAGCCATTACATTTTGGAACTATGGGTGGAGGAAATGTGCAAATTGTATAAGTATGTGTTTATTGTATATGTTAAATGTTTGAACAATTAGAGGTCAAATTGTGAATGTGGTTATACACGTTTGTTTCTGTTATATGCTTGAACAAATAAGGGCTGAGCTGTGGTTATTTTTTATGCAACATGTTGATCCATTAGAGATGATATTAAGGTGGTTCTACATGCTTGTATTTCGTTATATCCTTGAACAGTTAAGAGCCGAATTGGGAAGGTATGTGTGTGGATAATGCATTTTTTAAAGTTCAGTTCCAGTACGATGAATTATTGCATTGTTCGGTTCAAGTTTGGTTCGTGGACAATTTTCAAGGTTTGGTTCAATAAAAATATTATAGGTCAAGTTCTAGTTCGGTTCAGTGCCAAAATCTGGGTTTGTCCCACTTCTAGTCATAATACACCTGCTGGTTTGAGACTAACCAAGGAAATGAAAGTAGGATTGTTGTAANCAAGTTTGGTTCGTGGACAATTTTCAAGGTTTGGTTCAATAAAAATATTATAGGTCAAGTTCTAGTTCGGTTCAGTGCCAAAATCTGGGTTTGTCCCACTTCTAGTCATAATACACCTGCTGGTTTGAGACTAACCAAGGAAATGAAAGTAGGATTGTTGTAAAACATCAAAAGAAAAAGGAAAAAAGCAAGGGAAAGAGAGAAAGAAAGAGAAAAAAACACAGAGAAAAGGAGAAGGAAAGAGAGAAAGAGAAAAAGAGAGGGAAAAAGAGAGGGAAAGAGAAAGAATGGACCACTTTGCNGAAAAGGAGAAGGAAAGAGAGAAAGAGAAAAAGAGAGGGAAAAAGAGAGGGAAAGAGAAAGAATGGACCACTTTGCACATTATCTTTAAGGGTACCACCTGCCTAAGCCACCAAACGATGAGCAGAGCTTCAGGAAGAAACTAATTAAAAAAAACTGTTCCACATGAGTAGATGTCCTCCTACGAACAGCATTTAAAAAACATTCCACATTCAATGACAAGTTTCAATTTTCTATTTCTGTTTCTAATAAGTGTCTTTGGAAAGTAAAATTTGCTGAAACTGGCATTTTCCCAATCACTTTTACGTATCAAAACACCTGTGCCGGATATATAAGGTTGTTGAGGGCATGGAGCACAAGTTTTCACTTTAATATTACATCATACAAAAATTATAGGATCACCGCTGAAAATCTTAAGCGATCAGTTCAGTGCCTTAAACATAGAGGTGATGAGGTGTGTGATGAGCGTACTAAGATCACTCCGCAATTTCAAGCCTCAGGCATGCAAAATACCTACAGCCAGGTACTCATTAGAAATGTGGGCCTCTACGAATGGGCAATTAAAACACCTGCCTTCCACACAGCAATAAGGATTCAATCCTCAGAAGGGTACGCATATGGGACACACAATGGATTCTATTGATGACTAATGTGTTTTATCACAATGCTCCCATTTCCTGTATCACTGCATTCCATTGCCTATCCATCCACACCTCATTGCACTGTCACTCTCCACATCATTTCTTCCAATGAGGTAAATGTATATGTAACAGATACATTAGAAACATATTGAGGTTTTACAGAACCACACCATCAGCATTATTCACAAATCTTTGGATTATATAGATGTAAAATCTTTTCTTTGCGATTGTCCAATGGAAAATATTGAATATGTCATGTTTAATATTTTGAAAACCATTTTTTCTAAAGCTAAAACTGCACTAGTAATGAATATATACAAATTGACAGTGTTTCCACAATAAGCCTCAATAATAAATTACCCCAATAGACGCTTTCCTGCTAGGGAAATTACAAAATGAGTTTGAAAAACACCCCTCTGAGAAACCAACGAATCATTGCCATTTTGGAAGAGAAGCTTCAGCAGTTCATTCTCTGGCTCTTAAAAGTGTGCTCACTTCTAAAACCTGCATTACAAGATTTTCTACGGCTCTGCCTGGTTTGGTAGAAAACATATGATTGAATAACAGCTGGATATTTTGTAGTGGCAGCTTAACACAAAAACCTTTTAAAAAACATTTTGTTGTGCCCAAAAATAAAATGATTGAAACTGTTTGTTGTTTGCAGGCTCAGTTTTAGTTGCTAAATTTTCTATACAGACTAGTCTTTATACACATACTTTTATCTTTATTGAAGTGCCATAAAAATATACAATCGCCAATTAAGTCACGTTGAGGTGAGTCACCAACTGCAAGACTGCACGCCAGTTGAGAATCCTGTGGGTAGAAGCGATGAGGCAAGTGACAAGTACGCAAGTGTCTGCTATAAAGCTCACGTCTTTCCTTTTGAGAATAGCCGCAGGCAGGCGGAACCCACAATGTGTCAATAACTGGTGCAATTACCTAACTGGATCACAAACACCACTCCCCCCCCTCCCCATTATTTTCACAAGCCCCCTGGCATCAGGCTACTCAGAATCAAGCACATATTAAGAAACTCAAAAGGAGAGAGTACATACACTCTGAATTGGAGGGGGGAGGAACACATGCTGCTAAGAATTTTTTTCCTTGCCAGTTGCCACCACACCTTCTCCACAAGTCGTAACTTTGCAATAAAATGCAAAAAAAACTAGCTTTTTGTTTATGTATTTTAAAATTTAAAAAGATAATATTAGAAATAATAGACTCAAAAGCATGTCAAAGTATTTTTCATTAATTTCACTGAAGAAAATAACTTTTATATTTTTTGTTTTGTTCTCAAATGAAGTACTCATCACACTTGCATAAAAGATTTTTAAGTGTGTGTGGGACATACATTAATACTAAAGAGGTTACTCATATTTCACAATTTTTGGAGGTCAATACAGAGAAACCAAGAAAGGGCAATCGTAGACAATTGTTGTACTGACTTTGTGAGCAAATATTTAACAAGAGTGACGTGTTTCTGCCCAGCTGTTTCTGATGCAATAATTTAATTTTTGTAGCGCGCAATGATAATGAAAAATGAATGCACCAATGTAGTAATGTAGTTGCTCTCAAAGTTTGCAAAACAGTTACCTAGAATAGTCCTTTCTTAGTTTTTAAATTTTTGCTTCCAAAACCTGTGAATTTCAATTTACGTGTTTGGAGTTAATTTATGTGCCACGCATTCAAGACCTCGAAACACGTGAACTATAAAGCAGATTCTTACTTTATCACTTGCCTCGTTACTTTTTGTGCAAGACACTCAATATGCAGTCTTTCCATCAGCAACTCGCCTAAACATGACTTTAAACTGTGACCCTACATTTTTATGGCATGCTAATAAATATTAAAAATATATCTGAGGATAACTCTGCAGTTCCTGTACAGTAAATTTAGAAGCTAAACCAAATTCTGAAAACTGTCATTTTCACCACCACACAAATAATCCTTAGGGTTGAAATGAGAATTCCAAACTTGTCTTTGACCACAAACATTTCTTAAAAATGCTTTTCATGAGCAGACACCACAGCAAAATATCCAACAGTTTAGAATCACAAATTTTCTAACAAACCTACACAACACATTTCATGCACCAGCCAGGCGGAGCCGCTCTAAATTTATGCCTGCTCAAAACATTGCACGCAGAGAGGGAATATACTGACGCAAGTACGTGTTTGGCGACCAGGTCCATGAGCTCGAGCTGCGGCCGCGTGATGAAGATGAGGTTCCTGACGTTGGAGCGAGGCAGGCGGTCTGCACCCAGAGGGAACATCTTCACCACCTCGTTCTCGCGTAGCAAGCCGTGGTACTTGGCGATTAGCCCCACGGGCCCCGCCAGGCTCTTGTCCCACACGATCGCCTGCAGCATCACCACCCACCACTTATGTTCCTCCTGTAATTCTGCTAATGAGGGAAAGTGATCCAATGAACTAGTAAAACCCTTTTTATAATGTTCTTTAGAGGTCCACGAGCAAACTCAAGACGGAAAGACAAAGGCAATGTTCGATTTCACTATTGAAGGACCCTTAGCTGGCTTTTTGCCCTAGAAAAGTACATAAAGGTTATGACAACTGCCACTGTTTGAATTCACAGCAAGGTCACTTATACGCCCTAAAATGTCCTCTTATCCAAGGGCATAAGTCACATGCTCTTCTAGAGCCCTAAATTCTTTTCAAATGCACAACTTTCTGAAATATTTCATTTGTTAGTGTTTACAACTTTGCATGTATGTGGAACAGGCAAAGTTATAAAGGGAGAGAGTGGCGTTTAACAGAATTAAACTCTAGGTGGAAACACACAAAGGCATCAAATTCACAAACAAATATTTCTCATGAAGGTAACAAGGGCTCATCACATGGGAAAATGATCAAGAGTACTCTGCACTGAAATCGAACAGAGCCAAAAATTCAAGATGGCAAGTAAACCGTAAATAAAAATTGTTTAGAAACAATATAATTGAGAAACAGACACAATTATGAATTAAAATAATCTTTCATGATAGTTATTCAATGTTTCACTGTTTCAATAAATAATTACTCAAATGAAAAAGTGACTTCACATACGATTGAGAGGCAGCAACACAGTCCCTCCATATCTAACAGTTTGCAAGCTTGCAACTGAGTCACTTTCAATGCAGTTTCACCTTCACACTCTCGCTGTGATGGTTGTGGGTAGAATTAACATTATTGACACCACTCATGTTAATTTTTTACAAAAACTGTTCTCAGGATTATCCTGTCTGCCACTTTGCATGGATATTTGCATAGTATTTTCCAAACTCTTCCAGGGTCCTGTTGCACAATGACTTGTAAATTAATATTATTAGTGAAACAACTTGTAAAATTCTGTTCCGCAATGAATCAAAAAATTCTACAAATCTACAAGTTGTAAAAACAAAATTACAAGTACATTATCTCTCATTTTACAAGTGTTTATTGCACAATCACTACAAATAAAATTGTATTGGTAAATTTTATTAGTATATTGGGAAATATTTTNCAAAAAATTCTACAAATCTACAAGTTGTAAAAACAAAATTACAAGTACATTATCTCTCATTTTACAAGTGTTTATTGAACAATCACTACAAATAAAATTGTATTGGTAAATTTTATTAGTATATTGGGAAATATTTTTATACTTTAATATCACCACGAGTGAATACGTGTATTTAATTGTGTATCTTATTATTAAACATGATTGATGACTTGCTTTTTGATTCCTTAAGTGTAGATGATGAATACATCCAAGGAAAAAAATATTTCGTGCTCAAGGAAACTTTACGTTTGAGTCAACATCAGAATTTTGTGAAAGGTTTGGAATGACAAAGAGAAGTGGTGCGCTAGTGCCTAACAGCAACTATGCACAGTTTTACATTTGTTAGTNTTATTAAACATGATTGATGACTTGCTTTTTGATTCCTTAAGTGTAGATGATGAATACATCCAAGGAAAAAAATATTTTGGGCTCAAGGAAACTTTACGTTTGAGTCAACATCAGAATTTTGTGAAAGGTTTGGAATGACACCGGAAAAAATATAAACACAGATACAAGATATTGGCTATCAACTGCAACATGATACAAAGAGAAGTGGTGCGCTAGTGCCTAACAGCAACTATGCACAGTTTTACATTTGTTAGGAAGTGGGAGCCAGTATCATACAATAAGCAACATACATGTTGTGAATAAGTCAATGGTATGTCATTCGACAATGTCAGTAGTTTTAGCAGTGAATTCTGTTTTGTTTAATCTTACTGTAGCATGGCCACAAATCATGCATGAAGAAATCCCAAAATTTCATACCATTTCTAATTTTCCATGTGTTTGTGGTTTGATAGATGGTTCTCTCATACCAATTGATGCGCCTGTTGCAAATGGAGCTGCATTTGTTGATCGTTGGGGAGAGCATTCAATAAACTCTATGTTTGTATATGGTGCTACTAAGTTGTTTTATTAAGCGAGGGTAAAATGGCCCGGTAATGTGCACGATGCACGTGTTTTGTGGAACAGTAAACCTGTTCCAAAAAATGGAACAAGAAACTTGTTCCCAAATGGTGTCTTGTTGGGTTATTCAGCATACCCTTTGAGGGAGTGGCTAATGACACCTTTGAATGACAATCCTACAAATGTTGCAGAGCAAAGATACAACCATCGGCATAAGGGAGCCAGGCAAGTCATAGGAGGAGCACTAGGCATACTAAAAGAAAAGTTCCCTTGTTTGAACCACCTTCGCGTGCAAGCTGTATGTGCTGCCGAAATAGTGAAGTGTTATGCAACCACTCCAGGAGAGGAGAAGGTGATGTACATCCAGTTGAACAAAATAAAGGCCAAGAAGAAATTGAGTTTCAAGGTAATAAAGTTCCTGGACATGCTTTGCCCGCAGCAAGACTAGGGCAGCAACAAATTATAAACCTAATGGCATAAACTATGTTGCCAGTATAGTTGAAAAGACTGCTTCTGCATCGCTTTGTTATATTTGGCATTCCTATTTCATGCTATTTAAATTTTGTTTGTAAATTGTTATT
This sequence comes from Clitarchus hookeri, assembly GCA_002778355.1. Taxonomy (NCBI): domain Eukaryota; kingdom Metazoa; phylum Arthropoda; class Insecta; order Phasmatodea; family Phasmatidae; genus Clitarchus; species Clitarchus hookeri. The sequence goes on along the minus strand of NQII01001985.1, from coordinate 241,047 downwards.
ACATGTATGTTATTTATCAATATACTGTAGTCCCAAAACCTGGAGGCTAAAGTAAATAAAATATGCAATACGTATTTGGCTTGAAAATTTGATATGTGATATATATAAAACAGATCATGTATTTTATAGGAAATTAAAATAATGGTAAGGCTAGATTTAAAGTGTTTATTTGGATATATTATTTTTATTATCAATAACAACATTTTCATTATCTAAAACAATTTCACTTGGATGATCAATTATATAGTTCACTACAGGTGAAATTCCGGCGGTGAACTCACTGAAAGCTAGACCCATTTACATTTCAAACTGCCTTGCTTCCAATTTTTATTTATAAATTGGAATTTTTAACAGTTGTAACTGTCTCTTCTCATCATATTCATTCCCCACAGTTTTTTGGTTTCTTCCCATCTGCATAAGAAAAAAATAATTCATTTCTACAAATATTATGTAAGCCTACTTATTAACTGTAGTTAGTTCTTCTGAGTTTATAGTATGTTGTGGCATTAAACCGCTGTGAGGTTCATTACTTGGTGGCAGCTCTGTGGTATGCAAGGGTAACTATAACACTGTAAGTCCATGAACAACTGGGGAATCTTTGCCAATTATGCATTCATTTGGAAGTCTTTTCCTCCTCCTGTCCCACTTTCCTTGGCGTTGTTCAGTTTTTCCTGACAATACACACGATAGTACTAATAAGAGTGCTCAGAGTACATACAGTTTCACTATTTAAATAAATAACTTTTGCCAATATATGTTTGCTACTTAAGGTTAGTACTATCTATTATGAAATATGTAATTACTCATAAATAACATGTCACATTTATTAATGAAAGTTAAATAATATTTACTGCTGCAGATTTCCTTACACTGGGCCATCAAACATCACTGACATAAAACCACTCTTTATTTCCCTGGATCAAGCCAAGCGATTCGGCATAACTGTTGAAGCTTTTCCATTCTCTTATTTTATCTTCTCGTAACAGGTCGTCACTGAAACCAGCAAACAAAATATTTTTCATTCCATTAATTTTTTCTAAGACACAAAGTTTTAACTTGCGTTGTTCATCATCATTCGCCACGGCTAACAAACCACTAGGACGCTATGACCTCACTTGACCACAAGTAACAACTACACACTGAATTGTACATTTTCTTCGTTCACTTGTAAAATTTCATCATATTTTACAAATATTGTGCAACAGAAAATATTATAGCTTGTAATTTGTTACTTGTAAATTGTAGTTTATTGTGCAACAGGACCCAGTTGTGGATAAAATTCACCTACAACAGAGACTTGAAAGATCCCATACATGAAAACATACAGTGTGCAATATGTTTGTGTACAACTATGATCAATATTTGATTACAGAGGAAAGAAACACGCACACTATTATCTTCAGTGTCTGACTATGTCACGGTAGCTGATCTACAATGTCAATGACTCAAGACTCAAGTGGATATACAACATAATGTGCTTAAGACAAGCTGTAAATTGAAGTAACATAAAAAGATTTAACAACCACATATTCAGTTTTTAACAGCAAAGTCATTTACATTATTCCACAGAAAGTGAAAACATTAATTCAAGGAAGAGTAAACATTGTATTTATGGGACAAAAGTTCAGTTTTCTGAATGCTTTGACTTGGAACACAGGTTGACTTGGGACACGGGAAGTTAGGAAAGCGCCATGAAGTCAAGAGGATCACGCGCATCAATTAGCGTATCCTTGTCCTAAGACACAGGTTGGGATAGCGCAATTATAGACAGACCTTTCCTAAACTTATGTGTAGCATGCCATATTCATTCAAAATAACAAAGTGAACAGAATCAAATTTTTTTAGGGAAGCAGTTAGTGTATCACGACAGGCATTCAATTAAAAATCTTGGCCCTCCATGACCACAACTTATTCTAACGTGAACATATCACACCCAAAAGAGTAATTATACTATTTGGTTTGCAGGATACAATGATAAAACCATGTTTTATTGCTGTTGAATTCTTTTTGGTTCAAACGAAACGTGAGCAACTACAGGTGTTGTTGGCCTAAAACATTTGGATGAGAAGACAAAAAAAACATTTAGGGAACAATCTGAATTTGCAAAATAAAATGAAAATTGTAATGCTGGGGCAGGTAGATATAAGAAATCAGTTGAATGAAGTATACAGAAGTTTAGTTAAAATACAAAAAAATCTAGTATAAATAATTGATACATAATTTCTACAATAAAAGAATGCAATATATTTTGTGGATTTTTTTGAGCCGAATCATTGAGATCACGATGAAACTGCTAAAAGTGAAAACCCGGAGTGTTTAGAGGTTTGTTAGTTCGTTGCATCTTCAATAAAGTATTATATAAATTTTTTACTTTGTGCCCTCCTTCCTGGAGCCACCACTGCGTGTGAAGATTAATCTTTGGGAACCTACATAAGCTGTAAGAAGTTTTAAGAGGTCGACGACAGAGCTGCAGTACAGAGAGAAAGTTTTCTAGAGCCCCAGGTGCACTTGGCAATGTATTTAATTTTGTGACGTTGCGTCGCTTGAAGAGTGTTTTGTCCTCTAAACACAAAGTTGCCAGAGTAGACTAACGTGGGATGAGTTTATGCCCCTATGCATCGTATTACGACACGTCGCATTGTGCTGCTCTATTATGTGGAAAGATAGCCTGTCTTTGCTACATGAGCTGTAAATTATCTCTGAAGGATTGTATTATGGCCGAAACAGACCCCCGGATATTCATTACATCATATGAATTTATCATCAAGGTCATTGACAAATATGTTTAGTTGAGATTACTTTTAAAGGCAAGATGCGAGTACAACCTACACAGTACAACCTACACGTAGCTGAGATTTTAAGTGGCATACAAGATTACTGTATCTGGTCAAGAATGAAATTGTTTCATGTCATTACACTCGCATGGCTCAGAATTTAATTTGGAACATGATTATAAGTTAGGGGAATAAAAAGTAGGTCAAACACACTGTACACAATACACTTTGTTTCACCTAACTTCTGCAGTACTTACCGTGAGAGTTATTATCCAAGTGTTATTGGAAGTACTAATAGGCATATTTATTTAATATTACTGCACTGTGGAATTTGGGCTATTGATTTTTGTTTGGGGGTAATGTCTCTCTTCAAAGCGTGTCTCACACTTATTTAATCACTAATTGGTAATTATTGCACTTTTAATTGATTTTATCACTTACGAATTTTCACTTATTTCACTTGTGTTTTCACTTTGTGTATTTGAAGTGTGATTAGTGTACTTGTATATCTTCATGTGAATGTATATTGTTGAAGTGTAAAATTTTATCTCGAGTTTATATATTGAAGTTCTTCATTGTAGGTCAAAGTTATCTTCTGAATTTTCCTTGTCACTTAGGGATCTGAGAGTTATCCAAGGACTCTATCCAATCATCCATTACATATTTATTAGCTAACGACGGGAAGTAAGAAGAAAGAAACCCAATTACAATGCCAAGACAACATGGTTTTTAATTTTCTTGACAATTCTTATGAAGGAACATTAGTAAATGAGACATTAATTCATTTTACATCAATTATTTTTCATTTTATAAAATTTGAGAAAAAAGATGAGTTACATTTTGAGGAGGTAGTAAAGAGCCACCATTCATTTCTTCAATTTAATCTTAATTGTTGAATATATTATTTTATTTGGTAATATAATAATTTCTTAAAAGATTAATCAAATTTTAAGCTGCAAAATATTGATGCAAGTGAGAGTAAAGAACAGACATTGTTGAAATGCATCACAAAACAAAAAATACTTTTTGTGTTACATAATGCTACGTGAATTGAAATCAACACCAGGCATTAATAGATATTTTTCAATTGTTGATATAAAAAAAATAAATAATTTTTGGACAATGACTGCAAAAACACTATAGATTTGTTAATCATTTTCAGTTACGTTTAAATAGTGAAGTGAAGTGACTACGTTTTCTCTTTATCCATAAACATGGCAGAATCCTTTAAAGACGTTGTGCAAACGCACTGGTGAAGTGTTTACGTTTAGACAACGTTATTACCTTCGTCTCTTCCTCACGTAACTGATGGCTCCACTCGTGTGAACGATAATAAACATTGCGACAAAAGACTTTTGTAAGTGAATTTTTTACATTTGCACCAATAACACATCCACGACGCGACCGTCTACGAGGGATTCACGCGGGAAAACTAACTGTTTACAAGGGTTGATCCTACAGATGGCAGGTGTGCTTGCTGTAATTACAAAGAATAATGACTCTTCCGAAAATCAGGAAAATACCTGCAAATGTTATATGTATATGGTCATTACTAATCACACTTAATATGAATGTTATTGGGACTTCACGTAATTTCCAGTATATACCATGACATGTGATGGTGAGGAAAGCTATTAAAATTGGGGTGTTTATGCGGTAAAACACGTGAAATTTTTGTCAAATATACGTGTTTCGGGCCGCAGAATCGTGGCAGCAAAGTGAACCCATCCGGCAAGCAGCGAATTGTGGGAATTATGTGACTCCATCCCAAGACTTCACCCATGTTTTCAGAAATTCACCAATAGATCCATCAGTGGTGAATGTTCTGGTGTGCACCAGTTGAGAGAACTTCCGAACATCAGGTTGTTTATATATTTTTGTTACGATTGCAAATGAATTAATTCATACATGCGAAATAACTTTATAATACAGGAAACCCAAATTAATAACTGTGTTAACATATTTTCTAATCAATATACTCTTTCTTTATAATATACAAATTAAGTATCACATATTTCTGCAATGTTTGTGCACATTTAAAGGCACAACATTTTTCAGTTGCAATTAAACGTAGCCATTTGCCTTTTTTTGATTTCACTAGTCACTAGTGCTTTATTTATTTACATGTATGTTTGCGAGATTGTGTACGAAAATTCATTGGTTAATGTTCCGGTGCACATCCACCATATCCACCGACATTTTAGGCCGGTTGAACCGGTGGATACATCTGTTCAACTGAACTCGACCAAAACATTAGTTTCTGAACGTCCGGAGTACATCGGTGGATGCACTGGTGAATTTACGAAAACGCAACACCACTTTACCAGAGTGAAATTTTTTCTCTCATTAGAACAATTGTGTATATAGATATTGGTATATTTCTGAACTGAAAGGAGCACATATTTGTTTGATTATATCAACTAACATTTCTCTGTGAATTATTAATGTTTTAGTTTGCTTGTATGTATTGTTTCAGAGTGTACATTTCCAAAAAGTAAGTTTTATGTTGCACACACTATGTTAATTTTTTTGTTGTTATCGTAATTAGATGTTATTGTTTATGTTATGTAATTGTAATGCTACACCAATTTCAATTATCATTTAAATTAGTACATCATTGAGGGGACCTTCTGTAATAGTCATATTCCAAAAAGTGTTTATTTATTATTTTGATGTAAATATGAATGTTTTATTTGGTTCTGTTTTGTTTAAAAACTTTTATTTACATATCATTTCACTCTAGGTTCAGTAGCCTAAGTTATATGTTTACATTTTTATTCAAGCAATTTAATTTGCATTAATTGCAGTTTAATTATGTTTCTTTAACTACCCTTATTTTGTATGTTTTTTTTCATACAGTGCAGTGTTCTCTTTGTATCACCCCAAGGAGTAGTGGTTTTTATATGTTCTTAGGATGTAATTCTGAACGTATTCTGTCTGCATTAGGCTCAGTTATCAGTGAGTTAAGCAAGGAATTCCAGTTCCTTCTTCTTGTAAAAGAGAAGCTATGGGGTCTTAGCCATGTTCGGCTAGGCCTAAGTTTAGGGCGATGCAGAACTGAAATTTCATATGGCAGAATCATCATAATGTAGGTTCAGTACCCCAAACTTTACTAATTAAGTGTTTGTTGGCAGGGACATGTACTAAAAGAGATCCCCAAATGCCACATTTTAAATATAAATTGACAGATTAATTTTGGAGTGCTACGAAGTTTGTCTCCAGACTACGGCTACAACGGCATCATCTGCCGCATATTTGCGTATATAATTTTGATTTTTCGGAGTGAACTACAAATTATCAATTAAATCTTAAGAAAATGTCACATTATATGGTGATTAGTTGGACCCAGAAGTCTATAAGTTTCATGCTAATGTCAGAACTAAGCCATGCTGGAAATAAATTTTTTAGATTCTTTTATGATTTTATTTGAACGTCGGCTGTCACCAAATGTGAGATTTTGTTGATAAGATCTGTCATCCAATCATTTTAAAGGGTGAATTAAGTATTGCTATTATAGATGATAAATGCCCCTAATAAATTATTTGAATACAGAATTAAATGAGAAATTAATAGTAAATTGATGAGCAGCAGTACACATTTTTTTTTTATTCCCAGTAATCAGTAAATATTATGGAAATTAAATGTAATATTGATATATTTCCTTGTCTATGTATATGTTCTGATTTCTTTCAGCAAATCAAGACGATGGTTTTGTCCTTTCATAAGGTAAGAAATTGTACTGTATGTGTTTTTCCGTATTTCTGTTCCCTCTCAACCTCTTGCCGTACTCGTAACTCGCTTTCTTTCTACTCACAGATGGATAAATAGTCCTCCTCACAGTTCACACATTGGTACTTGCAATTTAATCCTACTTGTATATAAATGTATGTATGTATATATTGTGATGACGCAATATTATTAATTATCAAGATTCTAGCAGCGGTTCATTTTTTTTTGTTTAGCGGGGCTTCATAATATATTATCGGGATTTGAAGTTATAGCCGCAGTATAATGTTTATCGGGCATCCGGTTGCCGTTTCAGAAATCTAAGTTTATATTAGCGTCAGCATTAGAAGATAAAAGCTTTCTGAACTGCGTCGACAGTTTTTGTTCTAGAAGGTTTGATTATCTTTTACTACGACGCAGTTCGAAAACCGTTGGAAGAGCGTGCTTGGCCCACGCCGTGCCCTTATTTAATTACGTTTGATACTCTGAGCAGAGAAAAGGGGGGGGGGGGTGGATACACACGCAGAGACTAATACTCCATGTCCATATCGCCACCTCTAATTTTCTTCTGGCGAGCCAAATTCTCAAGATGTGCAACAATCAATAAACCAGTGCGGCGCTGCTACTACTTTTGGCTTAGTTGCCTGTAAAATCTGTTTGTACTCTGCATACAGGACGATTGTATGTGAACTGGTTCACTCAAATAATAAAAGTATAGAACAAATAAATAGAAACTTGGCTTTATTTTCATTGACGTCTTTTTAAAGAGTTTCATGCTTCTACCCAACTGAGCTAACAGAGTTGTAATTTCCATTAGTCATACCTTGACGTGGAATATTACAAATATGACGTCATAATTCGCCGTACAATATTACAATATGTCATAGGTTGTAAAGTAGTATGAGAGTGTACCACATTAATCAAATCTCTGATCAACACCCTACAATCACAGACTATATGGGAACCCTATAATCCTACGTTAGTTTAAAAATGTAAAATAGTGATTCACCCATCATGGGATTAGGTTCTGTTAGGTTAGGTGGGCACATAATATATAATTAGTCATACGTTAATGATGCTAATACAGTCATGTTCTGCGTTACCTACGAATAATCCTAGGTTGGTTTAGAAAGAATGTGAAATTGTGGGGTAAAAACGTCTGGAAAAACCTTGTTTGAATTACGTAATATAACTACATTTGCACGTTAAGCTACCTGTTAGGATTTGTGGGTTTTACACTAAACTACGAATTTAGGATTTTAGGGATTTAAAGGAGTCGTAAAACACACCAAAATAATATCAATGTACTCACCAATGTAGGCGGGTGGTACATACCTCTGTCAACGGCCCATTCAACCTCAGCTCACTCAATGAAATCACAATCTTCCACAAAGCGCCACATACGCGCATATAACGCCCTGAAACACTCGTTAATAGGCTAATATAATGCACAAACTTAGTCTTGCTTGCTTTCTTCGTTTTAAATCACGAACGGAGCAACACCTAACTCACCACGACCCACACCTGTAGCCNTAGTCTTGCTTGCTTTCTTCGTTTTAAATCACGAACGGAGCAACACCTAACTCACCACGACCCACACCTGTAGCCAGACACTGGCATACTAACGTATGACCCGTGATGACATATGTGCCCGCTAGATTGCGTGAAATATGCAATGTGCAGCCATTATTAATGGCGGTAGACGTTAATAGACGTAAACATCAAATTTCGCGATTTCTTTAAATATGTTCTACTTATTTTAACATTACGCCGTCTTGAATATGAACAAGGTAAGCTGTGCAGAACCCGTTAATGCAACTTTTGTTGGTCTAGGACGTTTCGTTCACAAACGTAAACAAACTGTCTGGAACAGTCATTTCGCAATTTTGTTCAATTTTTTAAAATATGTTGTACTTATTTTAAACCTACGTCCCTAGTATATTCGTGTTCTACGTAATTAGTAGAGTGAAAATATACCACTTTGGAGGGGGGGGGGGTGGTTTTACAGAAAAGCCCCTAAACTTAATAATTACCTTCTAAATTAACTCGTGCCAGACAACAGCATTCTCACAGACTGTGATGTTACTGTTGTCTTCAATGGAGGGAGAGGGAGGGTGTCACAGCAAGGAGAGTAGACAAAAGTGTATTGAGGGGTTCAAGTCAGGTATGCCAAGGCTGTTACCTGAATGTTTATCCAATTTGCATATCATCAGGTACCTGGTGGAATTAATGTTTCAGCTTCGCTTTCCCAACACCTTTTTGTAAAAGCACCACTTCTTCCCACCACCAAGTAGTTGTTGCAAAAATCCATGACACTCAGTAATTGTATAGAATAGCTGCTTTTTTGAAGGAGACATAGTAGACCCACATAATGTACATAAATGGGTTTTGTACAGCTTACCTTTTCCATATTCACGAGAGCGTAATGGTAAAATATGTATAAAGAAGTAAATAAAATACGAGTAGTTCAGCCGCATTGTTTACGTCGGACGCCATGTTGAATAACCATATAATACTGTCAGTTGTGGATGTGCAGACGTTTACCGTAGTTTAATTGCCCGGTATATGGCATACTGTGTGGTTCGCGGTGAGTGGAGTGTTACTACGCACGTGGTTTGTGACGTTTGAACCTGACCGTGTAAAGGCTTGAGATTGAAGAATGGAGGGTGCAAGTATGAGTGCTCCTGTGCATTTGCCAGTTTATAGAATTAACGTTGTTTTGGCCAGTACCTTTTGCTTTTTTAGTAGCTCATGGTGTGTTGTCGAGTGAGGTAAGGTGCCACTCATGCGCAACGGTAGTTGAATTGGTCGAGGACACACCGCCTACTTAGGTGAGTAAATTTGCATACGTTTGGTGTGTTGAATTATGTCTGATAAATTTATATTGAGGGTCTTTCAATTGTATTCAGATACGGAAATATAACCAAACGTAGATATTTTCCACACATTTTACCCCTCAATTTCCCTGAACTTCATAGCCCTCCCATTATCGCTTTGGTTTGTATTGTGCATGTATTTAAATATAGCAAACCTAACATTAGTTTAGATTAGGTTACGTACAGAAATATATATACAGAAATATAACGGTNGTATTTAAATATAGCAAACCTAACATTAGTTTAGATTAGGTTACGTACAGAAATATATATACAGAAATATAACGGTGAAGTATGTATTTTACACACCTTTTTAGCCCACAATTTCCCTGGTCTTCATAGTCCTTCCCTCATTGTGATTATTGTGCTTTAGTATTACTACATATACAATTATTTTGTATTGTAAACGTTCCCTTCAGAACCCCTCATCTAGATAATTACCCAGAACAATACAATTACCTTCATGGAACTGAAATTGTCNGTATTTAAATATAGCAAACCTAACATTAGTTTAGATTAGGTTACGTACAGAAATATATATACAGAAATATAACGGTAAAGTATGTATTTTACACACCTTTTTAGCCCACAATTTCCCTGGTCTTCATAGTCCTTCCCTCATTGTGATTATTGTGCTTTAGTATTACTACATATACAATTATTTTGTATTGTGAACGTTCCCTTCAGAACCCCTCATCTAGATAATTACCCAGAACAATACAATTACCTTCATGGAACTGAAATTGTCNAAACGTTCCCTTCAGAACCCCTCATCTAGATAATTACCCAGAACAATACAATTACCTTCATGGAACTGAAATTGTCAATACGAGTGTACTGGTACACTATTTTTCTTAATGTGCCAAGAATTGTTTAAAAACATCACGACTCTGCAAACGAAGAGTATTCCGATTATGAAAATGAGCAATAAACAGATCAATAATGGCAAGCAAAATATAAGTTATCTGAAGAGAGCCCTCGCTTGTAACATTGGATGGAGTTATTCGACATGTCAATGCAGGCATGCAGAGCAGTGCAGTGCTGACCGAGTTAGCACAATTTTAACTTGATATTGGCAGACAAGCCAACAAAATGCAAGCTCAACATACGGAAACATAAAGAAATTCCAAAAACTTACGTACAAGCATTTGATTTGTTTAGGTAACAAACATATTAGCAGTAAAAGTAGCAAGTGTTTACGTTCTTTCACAAGTACAACCAGTGAAACTTGTGTTGGATCGGGGAAGACGAAGGCCTTTTTCGAAATGTCCACTGACGAAAGAATTAACTTTGGTAATTATCTAGTTTAGGGGCTTTTCTGAAAAACACAATAAAAATTTAAAATTATGATATATTTCTACTCTACTAATGATGCAGAACACGAATATACTAGGGGCATCGCTTTAAAATAAGTGCAACATATTTTAAAAAATTGAACAAGTTTGTGAGATGACTGTTTCTGACAGTTTGTTTACGTTTATGAACGCAACGTTTTATGCCAACAAAAGTTGTTTTAATGAATTCAGCATAGCTTACCTAGTTGATGTTGAAGCGGCCGTAGTGTTAAAATAAGTAGAACATATTAAAAAATACTTGCGAAATATGTTTGTTTGTGTCTATTAACGTCGGAGGAATTATACCAGCCCACTACCTAGGTGAGTCAATTTACATTCTTTTGGTGTGTTTTACGGTTCCTTTAAATCCCTGCAATCCTACATTCGTATTTTAGTGTAAAACCCAAACATCCTAGGTTAGTGTAAAACCCAAACATCCTAGGTTAGTATAAAACCCAAACATCCTAGGTTAGTGTAAAACCCTACTATCCTAGGTTAGTTTAAAACCCTAACATCATAGGTTAGTGTAAAACCCAACAATCCTAGGTTAGTTTAAAAATGTAAAATAGTGATTCGCCCATCGTGGGGTTAGGTTTTGTTAGGTTAGGTGGGCACATATTACGAAATTAGTCGGACGTTAATGCCCCTAGTATATTCGTGTTCTGTATCATTAGTAGAGTAGATATATATCATAATTTAAAATTTTTATTGTGTTTTTCAGAAAAGCCCCAAAACTAGATAATTACCTTAACTTTTATTGGTTAATGCTATGCATCTCAGGCCCTATTTGTATAGCTTACACTATAAGACAAAATTTACCAAACAGTAGCATGAAGGAATGCGCATGTTATTAGACAAATATTTTCTGAACGACTAAGTACGAAAATGCCACTTATACCTAATTCATGGCACTATGTTAGTCAGCGAGGCATCAAAATTCATTGTATCACACAGAAAGCACACACTGCATTCAATCAGCATCAGCACAGAATCGGCAGTTACCATCATCAGCCCACTGTAGCAGGGCACCAAATACGAAGCAACTGCCAAGGGGACTAAGTAACCCAGGTGCAATTAGAAAGTAAATTCGAAATAGTATTTACTCTACAAATCCGTACATAAAAACGTCTAACCTACAACTCGCAAAACAAACAACAAAGACATTTGTCTTGAATGTATACTACTCTAAAGAAATAAAAACTTATTCCACACCTTAGAACCATCACACTGCGTTAACAAACGAAGTAATTCTTTCTTTGCTAATTCTTGAACCAAAGCAACATTTACTTTGCCGCCAGTCAGATGAGACGCCATTTTTAAATAGCGTCAATGCTCAAACACTGCCTTTAAAACAAAACATTTCCAATTTACGTTCGTTTCTACAACCAANTAGCTGTGTGGTGTAGTGCAGTAAAGTTAAGGATAATTCCACTAAGGTTTGGAAACTGACACTAAAATGTTTCATCATTAGGGAAAAGCTAGTGTAGCATGTGTAACATTGTGTTCTACTGTATACGTAAAAAAAATATATTTGGAATATTCTAAAATTATTTATAACATAATTTCTTAAGTAAGAAATCTATTAATTTTTTATTACTGATTCTTTGTAACAATGCGCACGTAGCTAAGAAAATGTTCACTATGCCAAACAATCCCAAAAAAAAAACTAGTTTAGTTAAAGTTGGATATACGATTAAATACAGAAGAATTAGACTCGTACTTATGACTCGTTAAGTACACGGAAAATGTATTTTGTAGTTTATGATTGATTTATTAAATGTTAAGTCTAGCCAATCTGAAACGAACGATATCAAAGCAACCGACATAACGTGGAACAAATGGGCAAGAGTAAANCCGAGCGTTACACTTTTTCATAAGTGACTCCCAGCCGCAACCTAATTTAAGACGTTGTCACGTCAAAAAAAACCATAGCTGTGTGGTGTAGTGCAGTAAAGTTAAGGATAATTCCACTAAGGTTTGGAAACTGACACTANAGCTGTGTGGTGTAGTGCAGTAAAGTTAAGGATAATTCCACTAAGGTTTGGAAACTGACACTAAAATGTTTCATCACTAGGGAAACGCTAGTGTAGCATGTGTAACATTGTGTTCTACTGTATACGTAAAAAAAAAATATTTGGAATATTCTAAAATTATTTATAACATAATTTCTTAAGTAAGAAATCTATTAATTTTTTATTACTGATTCTTTGTAACAATGCGCACGTAGCTAAGAAAATTTTCACTATGCCAAACAATCCCAAAAAAAAAAACTAGTTTAGTTAAAGTTGGATATACGATTAAATACAGAAGAATTAGACTCGTACTTATGACTCGTTAAGTACACGGAAAATGTATTTTGTAGTTTATGATTGATTTATTAAATGTTAAGTCTAGCCAATCTGAAACGAACGATATCAAAGCAACCGACATAACGTGGAACAAATGGGCAAGAGTAAAGATTATTTATATAGAGTTAATTGTTTGTGGTTACTGATTCCGTAATAATTTTGAAAAACTCTTAATATCTTATATAAGGTGATCTCGATACCAACATTGGGCATTTAAGTCTATAAATTTGTAGAAGGATAATAAAGGTAATTAAATTACCTCTTCCAAGAATTAAAACATGATCTTGAACAGATCTTTAAATAAATTGGTATACTCTCGATTAAAATAATTAACCGCATACTATTTCCAGAAATGACATAACATAAATACAGGCTGTAAAAACATTTTCCCGCCAACAACCATGGGGCAAAGGACAGGAGGTGGCGAGGCTGACCTTTGCTGTAACAAGGTTCGACGCTAGTGGCATTGCTTAGTCGCCATATTGTGGTTGGCAAAAAAAATTGTATTTAGCCTTGTGAATACGGGACTGTATCACTTTAAAAAAATGTGCTCTTGAACTGTTTTGATGAAAATTTAAGTGTTTACCCTATGTGAAAACTTATGCCAGACCACACAAGTTATTGTGCGATATTAATAGAAGAAACTACCCGGACTTTTCGGGCTACTTCAAACAAAAAGCCAAAATATTGTGTGTTCGTAACAGTTTTTTTATTTTACAGTTAACAACAAATTCTAATTTTTGAGGCATGTAGGTTAAATGAGTTACATGTATATATGACTCAAAGCAGTAGTCCACACAGTAAAATTCTTATGTCTGCCACTTGTCTTGAGGATTTACATGGTGAGACAAAGTCAGAACTATGGTGTTTGTTACAGTGTTTTACAACAAGGACACTATTCTAGTATTAATTGTACAGTTGTCTTCCACTTTACGTTTACAATCTGAATGAAGTTATTTCACAAATAGCATTTTAATGTTAAATCCACCATCCTAATCAACTTCGTAATGGAAAGACGATGAAAGTAAAGTAACTTTAAGATATTAATAGCTACAGGCTTTAAAATAAATAAACACAAATACAAATATAGACACAGGCAGGTGTGTATCACTACTAATAATCATGGTGAATCATAGCAACATATATGCATTATTATAGTTGCAGTACATAACTAAAATTACTATCATTGGGACGGTTATGAAGAAAATTGTGATTATTGGCAATAGCTGCAAAGATCAGAAAATTATGCGACATGAAAATACATCTACAACAAGAAATGTTTATAGGTATAAAGAATGTCAAATACATCTCCAAATGCCTCCAAAACTGTACAGTCACACAAAATCTGAACCATTGTAATTCCCTGAGCACAAACAATAGCTGGTGCAGAAGGCACAATAATTCACCTGTTTACCAATTACATACAAAGTAGGTAAAAATTTGTGAAGCAGGTAGATCGGTATTCCCTATGCAGTTGATATCACTTGTGCTCAACAAAGCACAGTGGCGCAGATTTGCACAAATTATGTTTCTGGGTTTAATTGATGGACGCTACAAAATTCCACCACTTACAAACCTCAAATAATATACAAAAACCTTTTAACTTACCATTATCAACATATGTAACAAAAATTGCCGAATAACTCACATTGCGACAGAATTGGCACACATGTTGACAATGTTATTCATTTGTTGCATTGGTGCAAATTAATTAATAATTTCAGTATTTACGAATAAATGTAACATACAACTTCTAACTATGTCACTAGCCAAATTACTTATGAACATTACTCGTAATACTGGTATTTATATTAAACGACAGTTGCAGTGTACAATTAAATTAAACCCAATGATATACTAAGAACTCAATAACAAGATTCCCAGAAATAGGTCTTAACTCAAAATTNGACAATTAAATTAAACCCAATGATATACTAAGAACTCAATAACAAGATTCCCAGAAATAGGTCTTAACTCAAAATTTGGACACATTTTACACTGTGGTATACTTATTGTTATATCACTACACATTCACACTTCCGCAAATTATAATTTAGAATAACAGTTCATAAAGTCAAATTCGAAAAGATCCATGAATGCTGGTGTCATGATACTCTTTCCTCAAAATCTGCAAACATTTGTGAATACTGTAATTAATTCCTTTGGTTTTTTCCCCCCCNTGTCATGATACTCTTTCCTCAAAATCTGCAAACATTTGTGAATACTGTAATTAATTCCTTTGGTTTTTTCCCCCCCCTGCATTAAAGTCTAAAAAGGCGCAAGTTTGTGAGGTACCATTCCTTCTGTTGCTTAAGGTATTACAAAAAGNCCCCCTGCATTAAAGTCTAAAAAGGCGCAAGTTTGTGAGGTACCATTCCTTCTGTTGCTTAAGGTATTACAAAAAGATTATTTTATAATAACTTCACACTTCCTACAGTATTGTTTACATTTCAGTACATGTAATTTTTTTTACTTTGAACACACCAAATAATCCCATGTTCAATCCTGCATAACTAGCTGAAATGTTACTTTAAAGCGGGAAATTAAGTGCTTTACTTCCATCCAAATAAACAGATTTGGGAGTAGGATGTAAATGGAATATGACAAATGTGTTTATTAATACAGTTCCCAATTTACTGCCCTTGCCAACATTTGAAAATACATAATTTTACGACAAAATTTGGGTAGCATGCTTCACCTACTGTTGGCTGAAAGCACATAAAACAACTTTAGACATTATACTACTGTTTTAAGACACAGGAAGCTATACATACTGTCGAGTGGAGAGGCCAGACAAGGTTCTTACTGAAAAAAAAATATGGCACTGTCGATTGAAAAAATTGGTTTTAATAGTAATGGGTACATTAACAACAAAATTGATGAATATGAAAAAGCACAGCTATCTATTTCTGGGTTACAACATAACAACAATGGCGCCTTTGTGTAACAAGCTTTCTAACAGCAACAAGCAACTCCAGTGCCATGGTACTGAATGTTCTTCAAATGTATGTATCGTTCAAGTCCTGTAACAACATGAGACATCTACAAGTATTAAAGTGATAAATGTAAGTGTCAGTAAATTGCATGGTATGCCTTCAATGCATCTGAAGATAAAAGCCAGAACTTCTCACATATCAAAGAGCTATAATATAATTTTAATAAAACAGAACAGCTCAACAACTACAATATACATAAATGTGAACAAAATTAATTTGTGCTTTACAGTATTGATTCCCGGAATTAAACAGTAAGACTTAAATAATACGCAGTATGAAAATTACATGTTGGGTTTCCAGGGATATTGATATAAGTACCTGCCTTACCCAGCTTGCCAGGTTAAGGCGAAAACTGGTGAAAATGCACGGCACCATATCTCAGTGAGCATAAGTTAGTGAGGGTCGTGCGATCGACAGACCATGGATCCCTGGAGTCATCTGTCGATATGTGGTGCTTATGAATGATGAACTAACCAATAATTGTACATACCTAATGGTTTCACTCTATATGCTGGCGAGGTTGTACGCCACCTTGTACGCCTTACTTACACTTGTAACTGCTTCAATATGGTGCACAGCCCGAAGTTACCCAAGGTGTAAAGGAAATAAAACACTCGTGGATATTCAAGACATTTACTTCTTTGATACATTTGCACGTACGCAGATATATGATAAGTTTATGCTGGTGACCATTGCTTTTTTTAAGGGCCTAAGCCATGAAAATTAGGTGCACTTAAGCAATACACACTAAGTTCTGTTAAAGATGACAGCAAGACAGATGGTCGTCCCTTTGGCACGAATTAAGCAAAAGGTTCCAGTTACATGAAAATAGTATTGAATTGAAAGTGATTGCAGCCTAAAATGAATATGCCAAGGGTGTCCTCACAGAGCGAAACTCCCGTGATGCCAGCTGGACAGTGTGCTGAAGTCGCACTAAAATCATGGTGTGAGCTTCTGCAAATGGTAGTCGAAGCCTGTGCCAAAAATTATGTGAAAAATGACATGAACCCACTTAATGCTAATTAATGTGCTACAAAATACAATTTCTTGGTGAACAATATGTTGGTGACATCCCCATGATTAATTAAGTGTTAGTTATGTTTGTGACATGATGTCACGGGGGATGTCACTGCACTATAAACATGAAGTAAAAACTGTAAGGTCTCCATAGGCAGTCTGCTGTGAAGAAAATACATAATTACTATTTAAACATAGAATATAATTAACATACTAAAATTGACCGGAATAACGGTAAACTGAAAATGCATTTCAGTTTCCGGTAAGTTTCACAAGTGTATTTCAGTTTGCGGTTTGTTTCACCGATGAGCGAGTATAATCACTATTTAAACGCGCTTGGGATCACGTAGCACTGATATGCAAGCAACAAGACTGGTCGACATTTCACAGGTGCGAAGGTTGCTGGCTGTCACTGTACGAGCTTCACCAACATTCCCTCCAATTGCCGGGGCGCTACATGGCTGTGGCTTTTGGTGGGACATGTTGGACTGCTTGTTATTTTCCCCCAAAAGTTACCTCTTGAGATAAATAGAGCAAGACAGTCACTTGAGTCACGCTGAACATGACGAAGAGGCAGGTGTGTACTATTCTCGCCGACTCATACTGACGTACTCGCGGCCGAGTGTTCACTTTGGCCTGGTATCAACTAGGTGGGGTAAGAATTCATGAGAGCACACGTGGATGCGTAGGTTCACGACAAAAATAAGTAATATACAGTGTCCTGTTTTCAACATTCATTAAATTACACTTTCTTGCACATAAACACGAGATAAATGTTTATTAATAAATATTACTTAGTAGTTTAATATTTCTTAACAAAATGTTTTCCGTTCAAAATATAAAAATATAGTGATTGCGGGGATATCAGTCCAAGTCATCTGTCAGAATCTTTACAATGGATGCAATTGATTTTGCACATAAAGTAAAGCTGAAATAATAGTTTTATTTTATTTGCAAAATGTATTTATACCTCATAATATAGTCAACCACCACATAGTTTCTGCACTCATATCCTGCCAATGGGAACTGATCAAAGCATTTAATCCATGGAGATGCATTTACACCCCTCTTTGGAAGTAGTCAACCACAATACTGCAATTTGAAACTTTCCTTTATTGCTTAAGTCAAAGCACTTAATTGGCGACATTTGTGGTCAGTGGCAGCCAGCAGTTAAAACAAAACCACGTGCTTGGATGTAGTCAGGTTCAACCCCCACCCCCAATCCGCTTCATTAATCCATAATCCTTCATCACACCATCCCCTTTTCCAATATTTTGTGGATAAATAGATATCTCATACCACCCCCACCTCCATCCCGAAAATATGAGATTTAGCGAGCCACAATGTGGCCACATACATATATGCTATTTTGTAAACAAATGTTTGCCTTCTTATAAATACTACACTTACAAGTCTTAATTCATCTCATAAAGTTAACAGTATGTCAAATAACTCTACTTAAAAATGATATTTTTCTATTTAATATCAGATTTCATGACTGGATTCAATCTGTTATTTTAACACTATTCCAAGTTATTCTCCTGGGAAAAAATAGTACCACGCATCACATTTTTGTCCGTACCAATTTACTTTTATTTCGTTGAATTAAGACAAAAAAATTTCAAGATATGTAGTCATAAAGAATATGCACACTGTCATTTTAAAATTTGACTGGGTTCATGAGAAGCGGGAAAATGTGTTTGGGACATTCTCAGCACTGATAAGAGCAATTNCATTTTAAAATTTGACTGGGTTCATGAGAAGCGGGAAAATGTGTTTGGGACATTCTCAGCACTGATAAGAGCAATTGTAATACTCAGCCACCAAATTCAAAACTTGTTTACACATTGAAGATATCGTGGAACTGAAAATTATCACGCATTTGAAATCATATAACGGTAGCATCCAACGGCATCATACACCTCCCAATCTTAATAACAGCAGTTTTAAAATATTAAATGCCTGGAATTTTCGGGTATATTCTTTTGTTCCCGAGAAAAATGGTATCTCTTGGTCAGGTAAGAGTTGCAAGTTTATATTTTGTTTCAACTCAAATTTAGGACCAGAGTTATTTTTATTTAACAATTTAAAATGTACATAGTTCGAGCCTCCATAATGTACACAAAATTGGTTTAGCTTATGTTTAAAGTTAAACATCACATTTTTTTTGTATTTCAATAGTGAAATTCACAAGCAAGTTTTTTACACATGTTAATAATATGCAGATATTTTCAAGTCTAAGTTAACAGGTAATAATAATTCTCGTACAAATCTGGATTTTTTTTACATGAGCAATTAAAAAAAAAAATCTCCCATGTAATGTTCTGCTTGCAAGCAACTAGTTCTACTAAATTATTATAATTAAAACAAATGTGTTTGTACTGT
Source organism: Clitarchus hookeri (assembly GCA_002778355.1). NCBI lineage: Eukaryota > Metazoa > Arthropoda > Insecta > Phasmatodea > Phasmatidae > Clitarchus > Clitarchus hookeri. The sequence continues at coordinate 221,591 of NQII01001985.1, read as the reverse complement.
TTCCTNATGTAATGTTCTGCTTGCAAGCAACTAGTTCTACTAAATTATTATAATTAAAACAAATGTGTTTGTACTGTTTCCTCCAAAAAAAATTAAGAATGTGCTGGATAAGGATGTCCATTATTTCATATGCGATGGAAATAGGTGGGTTTTAAATGCAACCTCGAGTTAGAACATAATTGGTTAGGAGCTACATAAAATATTTTTTTACATTGAATATCATTCGCCTAGCAGCAGCAAGCAATTACTAATTAATTCGCTGGTAGTCATTCAATTCTCTGGATTTGTATATTGTGTTTTATTTGAATAAAACAAACAGCTTTTGAGGTTATTATTTTTACACTATTACACAACAAGTATACCTAACGCTTTAACATTTTATATAATTTACTTTCCATTAATTGTTTTCAAAGTATAATAGCCACGTGTGTTAAAAATAAGTATAAATCTAAATAACTACAAAAATTGAAAGAGAACTTAACTAATTATACATATACATTCCATTCCAGAAATGATGTAAAAGTTACAGCTTGAGATTTTTGAACATACTTCGCAACATTTGTTTTCATGTTACAACCAATGAACTGTAGGCTTCATGTTAGTTTGAAGGATTAAAATGTTTAATATCAAGAAAATAACTCTGTAAACCATATTTCATATAGCCGTCAATAATATTTTATTTAGGTACTCATAAATTAATTAGGTATAAATGCATATATAGTATGAATGTTTGTAAAATTGCAACCATTCTGGAAAACTATTGCTTATTCAATTTTCTACATTGTGGATTGTGAATTTGATTGGGTGAGGCAAGTGTGATTTTAATTGAAAGTATCTTGGAAATTGCTGTAGCGAAATATGCTTAAACTGTCTTACTTGTGATTCTTGGGTTTAATATTATGTATGCTGCTGTGTAAATATTTAACTAATAGTTGGTAACATTATTTTAACTGTATCCAGATGCAAGCTTAGAGAGAAGTAAGGAAGATAACAGAAATACGAAAGTGTGTAACTTCGGCTCTCCTATACAGCGGATATATATGTACAATAAAATAATATAAAATATACACAATAACAAGAAAACCACAAGTGGCAATGTTTTAAGGCGAGTATAATCTTTAGTGTTTCCTCTTCATTTCTCATTAACACCACCCATCTATATCTAAAAACAAAACAAAAAATCTTGCTTGATACCTTTTTTCTGTGCATGTCGAGAAAAATAATCAACATACTATTGTTTCACAATTTCTTATGTTAAATGTAATTTCAGAAAATAAAAGGTTAAAAAATATCTTATATTTTCCAGTAAAATTATGAAAATATGAGTCCAAAAATTTTTGAGTGGCGACGAGTTTAGCTTGAACGTTTCTCGGCCACGCGATGCGAAAACGCTGCACTGTTGAGTTGTCTGCTTAACTGCAGAAGCTGAGGGATCATGAGCACTTGCAGATACGTGTAATATTCCCATTTATCTTTGCGGCTCCATTACGAGAGTCTGGCTCAATGCGCAGCTGCCGTGCTCAGCCACAGTAGAACACTGAGACAGTGGACTCAGGACTAAAAACCTGCAAATAATTTAATCTGGTAACAAAACTGAACTCCTACTAAGTAATATTGCATTGTAAAAAAGAAAAAAAGCATAATTTTGAGTCAATAATGAGCGATTCAGAATGTTTGTTTATTTTATGCTCATGTAGACCACTTCTGCATGGTCTGGCACGACCATGGTCATCGCGTCATCGACTCACAGTCTCTGGCACCAGTGCGGTCTGTGGAACACGCATGTCGTGTGTCCCGATGCGTGTCATGGGAATGGGTCATGACCCGATACCTAGTAGTTCAACCAAGTGCCTGTGGTTTCCCTAGAGAGCTGTGTAATTAGGCTAGGAATCAAATGTTTGAGTGTGTAGTAAATAGCATTAGAATTTATAACCCATGGTCAAATGTTCGTGAAAATCGCTACATGCATATTTAATGAGATGTAGAGTAGCAAGGCTAGGATATTTAAAGTTTTCTATATAATTTTCCNAAAATCGCTACATGCATATTTAATGAGATGTAGAGTAGCAAGGCTAGGATATTTAAAGTTTTCTATATAATTTTCCGAATGCATTTATTCGTCTAATCAAGCCAATTAGTGATGTGGGAAATAATAAGTATATTTTTCAGCATTACCATTTCGGTCGTTAAGTGCCCCAAAACTTAACAGACCTAGATTTCTCATGTGCTGTACAAGGCACCACATAATCATNCATTTCGGTCGTTAAGTGCCCCAAAACTTAACAGACCTAGATTTCTCATGTGCTGTACAAGGCACCACATAATCATGTTTTGCATTAAAATTAGTGCTTAATTAAGAACTTTTATCTCTCTACAGGATCAAGAAAACTCACTCAGAAAATGTTTGATTTTTATGTGTATATGTTTTCAGTTCTATGCTAATGAAGTCAGATAATTAAATTACTTTGTGTAGAGTAGTGAGCTCTCGGTAAGGAAGCCGAATACCCATGCCATCTCCGGCAGTCTGAATCCATGGGTCTTAGGTGTTTCATGTGTTTTTTGCATTGCAGGGGATTTTCATATTTTGTTCTGAACACTTTACTGCAATAGGTTAACGTAACTTCCTTGAACTTTTGTTTAGTTTACCAACAGTCTTCCCCACNCGTAACTTCCTTGAACTTTTGTTTAGTTTACCAACAGTCTTCCCCACATTTGCAGCACCCTCCATCAGTTCAATTTACCGAACACAGTGGTTTAATTACTCTTGTAAATTCCCACCACCCCCCTCTAAATTCTTGGTCGTTTTGTACAGAAACGGCCACTGGCAGGCCTCGTGTGTCAGGTTCACTTTCTTTTGCATTGCATACATGTAACTGTGTACTCTATTCAGCAACACAATTTACTTCAGTTAACCGAAACTTGTGAGTTCTCATTTATTGTTGTATTTCGGGCCCTGGCGCTATCCAGGCAGTCATCGACGCCTCAAGGAGGTATCCTCTATTTATAAGGTGAAAGGTAAAACGAAGTTGTGCTGGGGAGTCTGACTACCCCGGCTATATATTACATTTTCCTGTAAATTTGTATGGTGTTTGTCACGGGATACAGCCACTCAGTAGTTCAGCCCACGACCCTGAGAACTGTGACTTCGTGCTCACCCAGTGAGTTGGCGCTAAATTTTCTATTCGAAATAAGAATATTGTGTATTATTCATAATTTTGTTAATATAGTCGCAGGACGATGTCCGCATTACTATCCCCTACCGCTCAGGTAACGTTAAATGACTTTCCCAACAAGGTGTGGCAAAAGTAAAGCTTAACAAATACGTGTGTGCAAATCCGAAGAAGAAAGGAAAGTCAGATTTAAAATTCTACATTTGTGCTGCTTGACCAGGAAGAATGTGGTCCATGCCACCATTTGTGGTGTAGGTCAACCCTGTGTGGGATAACAGACTCTGTTTTCACAGTCGACCGGTCATGAAGCGCGCACAACCTCGGGCGACAATGCTACAGTAAACTACCGGCCCAAGTGATACAATCCATGTACACGAAGAGCCTGCGAACAGTGAAGGCCGCTGCCTTCCCGGAAGATAGTCCACCATTATAACTAAGCACCGGGCTTCCGCGTTGGGTCTATCGCGTCGCATCGACCGCGTGTTTTGTGCACAACAGTATTGTGTGATATACAAAAGACTGTTGAGAAATGGAATACAATCTAACTGCACCATCCACCTGTCGGAAGTGTGGTCAGTGCGGAAAAATCCCAATAATTCATCTCTTCATTAAATATATCATATGCGCAGGTATATGCAGGTGCCCGCCCCCCGAATATGATGCATAATTCCTGCCTCCACTCGCTTCCACAGTGTTCGCCTACCGCTGAGCGCGATCCATATGTGTGGGGGTTGGCACAGACTCTGTGCGTTGTGCTACATGCTAACGTGTAATACATAGTAGTTGCTTACAGTACATTGATTAGATTACCCTGCGGCACCATCAGTTCCAGTGCTTGCAATGCGCGGAATAGTTGACATTATACCAGCCAGAACTCCCAGAGCACAAGCTTCAGCCAGCAACTGGTGAGTACTCAAACAACTAGAAGGGTTAAATGTGTTGGACAGCATATTGTGTGATCCCGAAAATATGTGCATAAACTGCCAAGAATGTAATGCGAGTTTTCATCCCACATGTGTGTCCATGGGGGAGCGGCAGATGGACTGCTAGGAAACGTTTAAGTGTAAACAGTGTCAACAAAAGTACACAGCCCAATATGGGACCATACCGAAACCTACGCGAATAAAAAGGGAAATTGAAATGTTCACCCAACCTGTACTGAGATTACATAACCAGCAAACCCAGCGAATGGAATTCGTGCCACCTGTTCCTGCATGGCATGGAATGATAGGAGCCAGCAGGACACATTTCGAAACACCGGGGCCATCAGCCCCCGAGGACAGGACAAGCATAAATGGGCTAAATTTCGTGACAACTGACAAATTTCACATACTCCAAAACTATTCCGGCCAGACAGATAAGGACACATGCACATTCTTGAAAGAGTGCACAACCCGATTACAACGACATGACGTTAGCGAAGAAGAGTGTGCAAGTTTCATCGGGAACTAACTACCCAGGGAAGCGAAAGCATGGAGAGGGTCCGCACCAGAATATGTCATGTCCTGGGGACAATTTGTATGCAAATTTACGGCCAGATATGAGAACACATATACCACATTAAAACAACAGGTCGCCTTGTTCACCTAGGAATAAGCTGCCACCTAAGACCTGGACATATTCATAAGCCAGTCGCTAAGTCTAGCCACAAGACATTATTCACATCTCCCGGAGGAATACGTGCTAGAAACGACGTGGAAACGGTGAGATACGAATACCGATTGGCCTTATGGCTCATGGTGTTCAACGGAACATAAAACTTCCTAAGAGCAGCCATGAACGTTGAGGGGTGACAAGGAGAAGCGCAAGTTAGCAAGTTTTAATGCGCGCAGTAAAGGCTGGCGGACAGATTCATGGAGCAAAACTGTGGACACCTGGACATTCGAAAGGAAGAGTGGCATAACGGACAATCCCAAAATCCGGGACGTCAATAGTGGGAAGGGCCTACCAATTCTGCCTCGCTGCTGCATAAGTAACAACAAACAATACCACTGACACAAAATGTGCCCGAACTGGGCAAGTGAACCACAGGGATACAACAAAACAGAGTAGGGCAAATTCTCATCAATTTTCGCAACCAGAACTCCCGAATTTAACAATAACAAACAGATCCACCATTACTTAGGTCAGGTTAACTCCACCATTGATCAGCTGAACAGAATACCCATATGCTTAGTTGAGTGGAATATCGTAGCCTTAATCGATACAGCCATGTCGCATAACTTTGTGCAGGCGATGTTAATAGGCCAACAGTTGATCACCAGGGATAAACAAACCGTACAATTGGCCACACTGAACGGGACCAGCGAATGTTTGGGTGAAGTTCAAGNAGTGGGAAGGGCCTACCAATTCTGCCTCGCTGCTGCATAAGTAACAACAAACAATACCACTGACACAAAATGTGCCTGAACTGGGCAAGTGAACCACAGCGATACAACAAAACAGAGTAGGGCAAATTCTCATCAATTTTCGCAACCAGAACTCCCGAATTTAACAATAACAAACAGATCCACCATTACTTAGGTCAGGTTAACTCCACCATTGATCAGCTGAACAGAATACCCATATGCTTAGTTGAGTGGAATATCGTAGCCTTAATCGATACAGCCATGTCTCATAACTTTGTGCAGGCGATGTTAATAGGCCAACAGCTGATCACCAGGGATAAACAAACCGTACAATTGGCCACACTGAACGGGACCAGCGAATGTTTGGGTGAAGTTCAAGNTTGATCACCAGGGATAAACAAACCGTACAATTGGCCACACTGAACGGGACCAGCGAATGTTTGGGTGAAGTTCAAGTGAAAATACATATTTGTGTCGGTCCTATGGACATCATCGCAATCGTCTCCGATGAGATACGAGAGGACCTGATTCTAGGGGTGTCGTGATTTAGAAAACACAACACCATTATTGAAATCGCCATGAACAGCATTCACTTCGGATTGACGTAATGGCGAACGGTGTACAACCTAGGGCATCGCAGAGAAAACAGCGAACAATCTATCCAACTATAAGCTTTCGAACATGCCATACCCGCGGAACATTGTGACGCGATCGAGTGAGTCCTGACTCAACGACAGGACGTATTTGATTTGGCAGACGTCCTTAAAAGAATGTGCATGTTAGAACACGGGGATACCACTCATTAAACTTGAACACCACTGACCGCCCCTCGTTATTATGATCCTTATCAAATGAGGATCAATAATCAACAAATCGAGCAAATGATTAGGGATGGGGTAAGAGAACCCTCGGAAAGCAATTACAACTCAGCTATCACTCTGGCCTCAAGAAAGACGGGAGCTGGAGGTTTTGCATGGACTTATGACTGCTCAACGAAGTGACCGAAAGTGCGCCCCCATCCTTAATCAGTTTGAACTCTGCACTAAACATGTTAGGGGTGCCAAGGCCTTATCTTCTATTGACCTGAGGAGGGACGACATGAAGACCGTCGCAAGACCACATTCACGGCTTCCGACAAACACCGTTTTCAATTTTGTGCCATGCCCTTTGGGCTTAAATGTGCCCCCTCCACCTTCAAGAGCATTATGGTCCACATCTTATATGGTCTGATTAGGGAATGTNCTTTGGGCTTAAATGTGCCCCCTCCACCTTCAAGAGCATTATGGTCCACATCTTATATGGTCTGATTAGGGAATGTATTATCGCATACGTAGACGACGATGTGATCTGCTGAAAAACATGGGAAGAACATGTAGAACACCCATCCCTTGTCTTGGAGCGACTGGTAAACAATGGGTAAACGTGTGCCAATGGAAAATGTCATACAGGAAAAACATATCTACAATATTTGGGCCACGTGGTTGATTGCGATGGTATCCAGCACAACNCTTTGGGCTTAAATGTGCCCCCTCCACCTTCAAGAGCATTATGGTCCACATCTTATATGGTCTGATTAGGGAATGTTTTATCGCATACGTAGACGACGATGTGATCTGCTGAAAAACATGGGAAGAACATGTAGAACACCCATCCCTTGTCTTGGAGCGACTGGCAAACAATGGGTAAACGTGTGCCAACNACACCCATCCCTTGTCTTGGAGCGACTGGTAAACAATGGGTAAACGTGTGCCAACGGAAAATGTCATACAGGAAAAACATATCTACAATATTTGGGCCACGTGGTTGATTGCGATGGTATCCAGCACAACCATGATAACTTGGTACTTATTCAAGACAATCCAGCACCCAACACGGGCAAACGCATGCAAACATTTTTCGGACTAATAAACTTTTTAAGGTGCTACATACATGGCTTCGGCAAGATAACAGCCACACTAACCAACCTGCTGTCTACACAATGGTGTTTTCAATGGAACAAGGACGCCCAAAATGCATTCGAAGAAATCATATTCCAACAGTGCAACAAACAGTCCCATTTAGACCCCTAGAGGTATTTGTATCTGCAAACAGATTCGAGTCAAGAGAGGCTTGGTGTCGTTAAATTTTAATACGATGATCACAAGGAATGCAAGTCATAGATTAGAGTAACACGAAGTTTGCCCCCTGTGAACACAACTACGGAGTGAAAGAGAGGGAATGCTTGGCTATTGTATAGGCACTAAAACAATACCACCAACCTCTAGAATACCATGTATTCACATTAAGGACAAATAATCGGTGTTTAATGTGGCTGCATAACATGTGCACTGTCCACAGCAAACTCACTTGGTGATCTATGTAATTACAGGCTTATGATTTACGGTGGAACACATTCTGGGCGAAGGAAATCAACCAGGCGATGCCCTTTCTAGTGCGCCCTGTACAACAGAAATAGCATTTGATGAAGACCAGTGGCAAGTCCTATTCAAGCCAGAGAGTCCACAGGTAGCCCGGCTACACTACATCACCATAGGCATGATAAATGTCACCCAAGACCTAACAAGTGGTGCGGTATATTAACTAGAACTCGTCGCACAACATCTGTCTGCAGATGTCGCGGAGCACTGTCCACAGTGTGCCAGAGAACAGCTGGTCAACTGCTGCAGGTCGATAACCACCTGGAAACCCGGCCTGAAGTGGGAGAAGGGAACTGGCGAATGTACGTCCCGGAGGAGGGATGTACGTCCCGGAGGAAGGACGAATGTTCGTCCTAGAACACTCGCATGAGGCCACATGGCAGGAAACCCAGGAGCCTCACAAACCAAGCGGAACATAATAGCCCGTTATTTCTGGCCAGGGCTCACCCGAAAAGTACGGGAATTTGTAATTGTCTGCAAAACATGTCACTAACTGAAAATGCACCGCACCAATTGCATTTCTTAACAGCAACCCTGCGTAACAGAGAAACACTTCATGACCATCGTCTTGCACCTGATAGTTCTATATCCCCGCTCCCCAAACGGTAAGAGATTTTAATTGGATTTGATGGATTTGTGCACCAGGTGGTGCGAGGCTTATCGCCTCCCGAACTCATGCCTCAAAAGCGTACTGTGAGCATTGCAGAATTATTTATTCGCCGGCTGGGGTTACTCAAAGGTAATCATCTCTGACAATGGGCCACACTTTAGGGAAAAGCGATTGCGGGAACTCTGCACCAAATGGCAGGCAGTATACATCACAATGGTGGTGTACCACCCCTGTGCGAATCCCAATGAAGGAAAGAACCAAGAGTTAAAAGCGCAGTTCCTGCTTCGCATGGGAGATGACCACATTACCTGGGCCACACATGTCCTAGAGATAGTGTTGTGCCTGAGAAACCGATAGAACGAATCCGCGGGCCACTCACCCGCAGAATTACTATATGGACAGGGTTTAGCCCGACCCTGGGTATATGCATACCCACAACCAAGCATGAACTCAAGATCCTCAGAGACGGAGACACGAGAAGGACACTGCCAGCAGAGGTTCTAACGGGTCAGGGAGTGACAGGAACGGTATTTCCAACAGTGGCAGCCAAAAATCACATCTCCCCCGAAATGCCTGCAAATTGCCCATCACATCTTTGCCAGAGAATACCAGCAGTCGGCCTTCCGTGCCAATTTCTGTGCAGGGTCCACCCCCAGCTGGAGTGGGCCACCAACAGTGGTACAAAGGGTTGGGAAGACCGACTACATCATCCAGGTGAGTGATAGAAGGTATGTTAAATTTTACTATGATGACCTACGGGCCGTACAGGAGGCGCCGACACCGGGCGTGGCTGCACCCCAAGGTAATACCAGTCAGAGGCAACAGACCGAAGTAGTCCCGGCCGATACGGGATGGAAATCACCAGCATCAGGCAAGCATGGACCTCCAGGTCCACAACATCGATGCCCTCAAGGAGATCTGGGTCGTGAGCTGCGATGGCAGCATCACGCGTCGTGGGGATGTCCGACTCCACAGAGAGCATCTGCAAAGATGACCGACCATCAGTAGCCATGATACCCAGTGTTGCGATGTCGGAGGCCCACCGGGTTACACCCACACCCCTAGGTGCCCCCTTCCAGAGTGCCAGGTCATGCAACTCATCGGTGGCCAGGTCTAGTTCCAGGTAGAACATCTCCTCCGAGGGCGGCCATACCACCCTCAATGGTATCGATGCCTGTTTCAGAGGTACTGCAACAACAGCAGTAGCAGCGGCAGTTTATCGATGGTGGCAGGGCCACCAACATGCCGAGCAAGTGTAGAACAACCCTACCGACTCCGCCGAACCAGTAAGATCTCACCTGCCAAATTTAGTTGAACCTACACAAGTTGTTATGCAACCCTGCTGTCGCTGTACCAGTGTGGCCTGTGGAACACGCATCTCGTGCGTACCTATGGTTGTCCACATCGTTCACTTGGGATTGGGTACACAATCTGTACACCCAATAAACTCTAATAAACTTATGAGCTCATACCTTCAAATAGATAACAATTGCGGATCAAATGAAAAACTTCTTCATTCGACTCTTAATGAGGAAACATCAAGCATGGGCTCCCAAGTCTGAATATTAGGTCTCCTAATTTTCCTAGTTTATATAAATGAACTCCTATGTGCCATAACCCCAGGCACTACTCCAATTTTATTTGCAGGAGATACTAGCTTCTTAGTGTCTGGAGACTCAATAAAAGATCTTATGATAAAAACAGACACGACATTTTTACAGATCTAAATGCATGGTTTAAGAACCAAATTAAATCTCAACCTAGATAAAACATTTCTTATGAAATCCCTCACAAGGAACAGAAAAAAACACAACTTCATATGGTAGCAGTAACGTTGATAATATTAATAAATCAGCAGGGACGAAGTTTCTTGGCTTAAAAGTAGACAATTTACTAAACTGGAAACTGGAAATCTTAAATTATTGTGTATGTTTTACTTAAACTAAGTTCATCTTGTTTCGATCTAGGAAATGTTGCAGAGGTATTGAACAAAAATTCAACAACAATGGCATATTTTGTATATTTTCATTCCATTATGTGCTGCGGTATAATTTCTGGGGGGAATTCCACTGACCGTAAAAAAGTGTTTTACATGCAAAAGAGCGCTGTAAGAATAATCAATGGGAAAAATAAGTCAGAATCATGTTGTACTCTTTTCAAGAGCTCAAAGATTTTAACATTTGCATGTGATCTCCTTCATGTATAAAAAAAGTAATTAATTTCAGAAAAATGAGTCCTCTCATAAGCTTGACACTAGAATATAAAAACTCTTACACATGGCTGCAGTTAACTTAAAACTAGTTTAGAAAGGGCCGTCCTACCTTGATAGTCAACTTTTCAATAAATTTTACAGTGTAGAAGAATATTGATAACTACAAAAATTAAGAAATTACTGTATAACATTTCCATTTCATTGTACACATTTTTGTTCCCGTTTTTCTCGTTCCCTTTTTCTTCTGTTTCAGTAAAACGATGATGCTCTACATCATGTTGGAAGAAGATAAGTCACATTATGAAAGAAGATTTGGTGTGTGTATGTGTAGTCTGACACACACGAACATATAAATCATATCTTATANAAAATTAAGAAATTACTGTATAACATTTCCATTTCATTGTACACATTTTTGTTCCCGTTTTTCTCGTTCCCTTTTTATACTGTTTCAGTAAACCGATGACTCTCTACAGCTTCTTCGAAGAAAATGAGTCACATTATGAAAGAAGATTTGGTGTGTGTATGTGTAGTCTGACACACACGAACATATAAATCATATCTTATATNAGTCACATTATGAAAGAAGATTTGGTGTGTGTATGTGTAGTCTGACACACACGAACATATAAATCATATCTTATATATTATATATCAATTATACACACCATATCTTTCCTTCATAATGTGACTTATCTTCTTCCAACATGATGTAGAGCATCATCGTTTTACTGAAACAGAAGAAAAAGGGAACGAGAAAAACCAGAACAAGAAATGTGTACAATTAAATGTTATACAGTAATAATATACGTGTATGCATGTGTGTGGTGTCTGCATGTGTGCGTGCATAAGTTTGTTTGTGTTAAATATGTCCATTGTGTAAATTTTGTATACTGTAATTTGACTTGTCCAATATCTTTGTACTGCTATGTATTGAAAAAAGTTATTATGGATGCAATAAAATTAACAAACAAAAAACTATGTAGCCAATGTAGAGTGGATACGCCAGATTTCTATTCCAGTGTAAGTACACCAGTACAGTTGAAAGAAACGACGATGTTTACGTTCCTGTAGAGTAAGCGCCGTGTTTGAAAAAGAGTACTTGGGATGGTATGAATTTTTTATTAATGAAAAACTCGTGGGGGCGGGTGAATGTTTACTCAATTTTAATTTATATGTGTTATATTTGCATCATAGCTTTTTGTTCCAATTTCAAATTGGACATTGACCTAATTATATCAGTTCTTTGCTATTGCGCACATAGCTGCATAAATACCTAGAATGTTCGAAGTTTGTAGTTTAATCGAGATATGTGTTTCTCAGCAAACTAGCAAGACATCTACCTTAAAAGTAGTTCTATTTGCTAACAATTCGCTACATGTATCTTATGTGAACGCTAGGCAAATGTGGAATATTGAGGTTATATTTCCTACTACGTCGTGGAAATTTCTAAATGTTCAATGTTGACACCTTCTATTATATATTTGTCATTACCATTTTACCAGTGCTTCTGCACTGTTATCGTGAAGAATTGATACGACCTCCATCCTACACTGGACAGTCTATTCAGCAGACGCATACAAAATTTCGCGCACATTTTATTACACTACACCAGCTACACTACCTCCGGAGTAGGTGTAAATTTTGCTGCACCAAATTTCACTAGTGTAGCTACACAGGTTGAACAAAACGCTCACTGTAAACTAGTCTGACATAATATCTGGTTGAATGAAACTATCTTGGTGTAATTTTCCTTGCCGGTGTTGGGAAAAGTCATTAACATGATAAAACCATATGATGGTGTGAAAAACTTAATAATTACTTTTTTTTTTTTTTTTTTTTTTTTTCTTCGTCTGTGCATTTATTTTCTATAACAGAAATTTTCTCTCAACGAGATCGATAAAAAACCACCAACAACCGCACGTTTATACAATGCAACCAAGTCACCTATTCCAAATACTCACCCAAAATAAAATAACCCTTTTCCGCAACACACATTTCTAACCAATGAAAAGTTACCGGTAATTTTCTTACCAGCGTTGCTGTTTTGTGCATACCTATGAACCAGAGATCACATGATCAGAGATCAAGTAAGTTGAGACCTTGGGGTACAACGTTTACAGCTCTTACCATTGGATCATTTATGAACTAGGATCGGAGGCCATGATGGTGCAACCGGGCATAAGCTATTCTAAAAGAAAGTGTTAAATGTGAATCCGCAGTTGGGACGGGTGTTAAGTGCACCTACAAGAGAAGGAAATCATTCAAGGAGACATGCATCGCGCAGAGAGGGATTGGGATGCCATGGCCAGATTCTTACCATAAAAACCTCCCTAAGTGTACTTATAGCTAAACTACTATATTAAGAAGAGAAAGGGAACAACCGGCATAGTCTAAAAGCCCCTTAGACAGGAAATAATTGAAAAGTTGTTGTATCCATTNAGAAGAGAAAGGGAACAACCGGCATAGTCTAAAAGCCCCTTAGACAGGAAATAATTGAAAAGTTGTTGTATCCATTTTCAGAAAATGTTACAGGAGACAGATGGGTGTTAACCATGCTCTTTATTAGTAAGTAGGAAAAATACTAGTAGAGAGAGGGGTGGATAATTGATTTTTATTTTCTTCCNAAACCATGCTCTTTATTAGTAAGTAGGAAAAATACTAGTAGAGAGAGGGGTGGATAATTGATTTTTATTTTCTTCCTATTCTATTACTAAGTGTTAAGTGTATGCCCGAGATATGGACGGAAGATTTTGTGTGTCTCAGGGCTAGGCCCCATACTATACAGAAGAGGGAATTTCAGGCATTGCAGGCGTGCATCGTGGTAGGGAGAAATTAAGGCAGCCATGGCCGCGATTGAGGTCATGAACTGCATCCCTGAGTGTTTCTATAGCTGGGATATTGTTAAGAATGGGGAGGGGGGGAACTGGCATAGGCACCGTAAAAACCCTCCCGACAGGAAATAAGTTCAAAACTTAAACATTCATTAATGAAAAAATGCTAAAGGAGGCAGCAGGTGTGGATTTCATGCTTTTATTGAGGAGTTGGAAAATCTAGAAGAGAAAGGGGTGGGGCTGTGGGCGCAAGCACCCTTGAGGTGGAGCTGCTATCATTANNNTGCCTCCTTGCGAGTGCATCGCAACCACGAGAACGATGTTCATCCCACAGCAGCATGACTCACACACTTCATCACAGTTCTTCAGATTATGGTTTTGAAGGAATTGCTGCATTGAAAACCTTGACAGCGGCAATGTTGAACATACAACATATCGTTTTGTTGTATAATCTGGTTACAAACTTTAAAATGCATCCAAAATTCATTAAATGTATAATGAATAAGAATCAATCTACCACTGCTGCTTTATGGCCGAACCAATATTAACCCTTAATAGTACAAAATTCAAATACCAGATGTCAGCCAATCTACTTAAGTCCACGATGGTGTAGTTAAGAGATCCCATCACTGTTAAACTTGAGGCTTTGACACTTTTGTTGGTTTGGGGGTTTGACAATGTAAGGTACATGTGTAGAAGATGAATAATTGTTCCACCTCATATTTAGCCTTTAATTCCAACTCTCTCTGCTGATAGCTGTCATATTTCGTTAAAATTATACTAGTTCTTTCATAGCAGCCGTCGATGATGGTTCGGGTTTTTGGACCTCTGCGTCAGGGTAGCAGCGTCATTTTGTGTTTATACCGTTATGGCAGTTTTCGTGAGTTAAATGGACCTTTGGTTTGCTTTTAATATTTCGTATGGAATTGTCGTTGCTGGCCGTTGGCTNCAGTTTTCGTGAGTTAAATGGACCTTTGGTTTGCTTTTAATATTTCGTATGGAATTGTCGTTGCTGGCCGTTGGCTGTACCATTGGCCATTATGACTCATAAAAAAGAAAAAAGTGAACATTTTGATTTCACCATATGAGAAAATCATGCAATAAGATATAAGGTTGTGTGTTTTCGTGAAGATCTGTATTAGCAAGGTAAGTTGCCATCAGTTATGAAATGAGTGTGTTAGCAGTAGAGNTTGTGTGTTTTCGTGAAGATCTGTATTAGCAAGGTAAGTTGCCATCAGTTATGAAATGAGTGTGTTAGCAGTAGAGCCTTTTGTGATTGGTAGAGATATGGCTTCGAATGTGTGTGAAGACAGCGAAGGCGATTTACTTCGAGTAGCCGTGAAATTGAACGACCTGCGTGAAGTTATTGAATTATTGTCGGCGGGCGGAAACGCAAATGTTCGTGAACCTGACAGTAACGAAGATTCTCTTCTTCACTTCGCTCGAAGTGCAGATGTAGCCAGGGTGCTTTTGTTGCGAGGTGCGGACGTGAACGCGTGCAACGTGAACCTCGAAAGTCCGTTGCATGTGGCTGTAAAAAGCGA
Source organism: Clitarchus hookeri (assembly GCA_002778355.1). NCBI lineage: Eukaryota > Metazoa > Arthropoda > Insecta > Phasmatodea > Phasmatidae > Clitarchus > Clitarchus hookeri. The sequence continues at coordinate 206,456 of NQII01001985.1, read as the reverse complement.
AAACAGCTTTGAACTTGTGAAAGAGTTTTTGAAGTTCGGCGCGTCTGTCAATTGTAAAGATTGTGACGGACACACGCCACTAACGCGTGCGTTGAAAAAAAAATATTTTAGTTCGAGAGTTATACGAGAGCTTCTCAAATATGGGGCAGATGTGAATATACCAGTTAGAGCGCACTGGTATCCGCCCTTTGGTATCGCGGTCGCACGCGAGTATAACTTTAGTGATTTTTTCTTAAAGTGCGCTTTGCTATATAATTTTGAAGGCAATTACCGTGAATTATTCGACTTAACCCGGTATGAAGATTACCCTAAATACAATGAAGTTTCACAGTTTCTTATTGACTGTGCCGTTGAAGTTAGCAGAATGAAATCAGAAGTTGGAGATTATATGTCAGTATACAAACTTATGACTACAAAAAAATTTTCAGTGGTGGTGTATCCGGGCAGTGAACTTATGAAAAAGGACTTTACGAGTGCATACCCACTTTACTATGATGTCATTTTAGATACAATATCAATGCATTTGGAAAGGGGAGAGTTGTTATACACGCTAAGAGATATTGAGGTGTATACCAAATGTGTGTCAAGTGAAGGTGTGGTAGAGACGAGGAGCTTAAACTGTGATGCAGTGATGTGTGTAGCAGGATACCTANATGTGTGTCAAGTGAAGGTGTGGTAGAGACGAGGAGCTTAAACTGTGATGCAGTGATGTGTGTAGCAGGATACCTAACAAACAAGGACATTTCCAATCTCATTGCCGCATTCGAGTTTTCTGGCGAACCTTGTANTGTGTAGCAGGATACCTAACAAACAAGGACATTTCCAATCTCATTGCCGCATTCGAGTTTTCTGGCGAACCTTGTAGCCGGTTGTCTGTATCTTCAGCTCATGTTGTGGAAAATTGTTTAAATGTGAGAACTGATAGTGAATTCACTTATGAAAGATGTTAGAAATGTGCAGTCGGGATGGGTGAAGCTTGAAGATGGATATTTACTGCAGCCTTTTCGTATGGCGCTTTAAGGTGAGATTTTAGTATTTTGTTATTGAAGTTTGGGTAACAGGGATCGGTAAGAATTTGTAATTAATTAATAAGTAATTTTGTTANTTTAGTATTTTGTTATTGAAGTTTGGGTAACAGGGATCGGTAAGAATTTGTAATTAATTAATAAGTAATTTTGTTAGTAGTCTGAAGGCAGTTTTTCACAACAGCATGTCTGCGGCCCGGTGTATGAAGCCCTGGTAACAGTGACGCAAGGCCGCGAAGTTCCGTTTCACCGTATTATTGATGGTAGTTGTTAAGAATCTCTGCTTTAAACAAAAAATTTGAAAATGGTATAAATTGTTGCTTATAATCTCACAGAACATGAATTTACTAGGGGCATTACGAGATTCATAGTGCATTATACCAAACGCGATATTGGGGACGGCTGAGAATACCAAAGAAATTGTGATGTGAAACACATAAAAATTATGCGTAATTTATGNAACGCGATATTGGGGACGGCTGAGAATACCAAAGAAATTGTGATGTGAAACACATAAAAATTATGCGTAATTTATGAACACAAATTTGGTTTGCTGCGCTAAATGCAGGAAGACCTAATTTCACGTAACTTTATTAAGGTTGAATCACAATCCTGTGAGGGGCGGTGAGAAGGGGATTGTGTGCGCCCGTGTGTGTGTGTGTGTGTGTGTGCACATGCTGATGGGCAACGGCACACGCACACCCCCCCCCCCATTTTTTAATTTTT
>NQII01001985.1:114849-204641 GCA_002778355.1 Clitarchus hookeri | reverse complement strand
GGAAAAAAAGCAAGCAAGACTACGTTTCTGCGTTATATTAGCCATATTAGCCTATTAACGAGTGCTTCTGTATATATATATTCGGCTGTAAATGAGTGTTTCAGTGCGTTATATTCGCTTCGTGAAAACTGTGATTTCATCTAGTGATCTGACGTTGAATGGGCCGTCGACAAGAGTATGTACAACCCGCCTACATTGGTGAGTGCATTTATATTATTTGTGTGGGTTTTACGTTCCTTTAAATCCCTAAAATCCCAAATTCGTAGTTTAGTGTGAAACCCACAAATTCTATCCGGTAGCTTAACGTGCAAATGTAGTTATATTACGTAAGTCAAACAAGGCTTTTTCCGGACGTTTATACAGCACAATTTCACATTCTTTCTATACTAACCTTGGAGTATTCGTAGGTAACGCAGAACACGACTATAGTAGCGTAGTTAACGTATGACTAATTGTATAATATGTGCCCACCTAACCGAACAGAACCTAACCCCACGATGGGTGAATCACTATTTTACATTTTTAAACTAACCTAGGATTGTAGCGATTTTAACTAACCTAGGATTGTAGTTATTTAAAATAACGTAGGATTATAGGGTTCCCATGTAGTCTGTGATTGTAGGGTGTTGATCGGAGATTTTTTTAATATTGTATAATCTTATATTACTGTACAACCTTACAATCCTAGGTTAGTTTAGAGCCGTACAATCCTAGGTTAGTTTAAAAACGTAAAATAGTGATTCACCCATCGTGGAGTTAGGTTCTGTTAGGTTAGGTGGGTACATGTTAGGAAATTCGTCGTACGTTAATGCCCCTAGTATATTCGTGTTCTACGTTATTAGTAGAGTCGAAATATACCACTTTCTGGAGTTTTTTTTCTTATTTTCAGAAAAGCCCCTAAAGTAAAAAATTACCAAACAAGGCTTTTTCCGGACATTTATACAGCACAATTTCACATTCTTTCTATACTAACCTTGGAGTATTCGTAGGTAACGCAGAACACGACTATAGTAGCGTAGTTAACGTATGACTAATTGTATAATATGTGCCCACCTAACCGAACAGAACCTAACCCCACGATGGGTGAATCACTATTTTACATTTTTAAACTAACCTAGGATTGTAGCGATTTTAACTAACCTAGGATTGTAGTTACTTAAAATAACGTAGGATTATAGGGTTCCCATGTAGTCTGTGATTGTAGGGTGTTGATCGGAGATTTTTTTAATATTGTATAATCTTATATTACTGTACAACCTTACAATCCTAGGTTAGTTTAGAGCCGTACAATCCTAGGTTAGTTTAAAAACGTAAAATAGTGATTCACCCATTGTGGAGTTAGGTTCTGTTAGGTTAGGTGGGTACATGTTAGGAAATTCGTCGTACGTTAATGCCCCTAGTATATTCGTGTTCCACGTTATTAGTAGAGTCGAAATATACCACTTTTCGGTGTATTTTTTTTTTTTTACAGAAAAGCCCCATAACTTAATAATTACCAAAAGTACGAGCAGTTCACCACTTTTTTACGTCGGACGCCATGATTTTTGGTGAAGTAATGCATTTGTAACGTTAACAAATGCACNGTGAAGGTATATCATAATTTTGAATTTTTTTAGTGTTTTTCAGGAAAGCCCCATAACTTAATAATTACCAAAAGTACGAGCAGTTCACCACTTTTTTACGTCGGACGCCATGATTTTTGGTGAAGTAATGCATTTGTAACGTTAACAAATGCACAATTGTGCCATTACCTTATTGGCTGTGGGTCTGAAGACCTCGTTGTCACTGTATTTTAGTTCCAGTTGAGAAGCGAGACAGTGTGGTTGTGTTGTTGCGGGCATGAGTTGTAACATCCAAATCCGAACTTGCATAATATTCACCTATGTGGCGGCTGTTGCTTTGATGTTTTAGAAGATCATGGTGTTTTGTCGATTGAGATAAGATGCACCACAGTGGAATTGTACCAGCCGCCTACCTAGGCGAGTTGATTCATATACTTCCGGTGTGTTTTACTGTGACTTAAAAAAAAACCTAAGATCTTAGATTAAACTAAGATCCTAGGTTAGATTAACACCATAAAATCCTGGGTTAGCTTAAAACCTAGTAATTATCCAGTTTACGGGCTTTTCTGAAAAAGAAAACCCCAAAAAGGGGTATATTTACACTCTACTAATTACGTAGAACACGAATATACTAGGGTCAATAACGTATGACTAATTTTTTAATATGTGCTCACCTAACCTAACAGAACCTAACCCCACAATGAGGGTAACAACACAACCACACTGTCTCGCTTCTCAACTGGAACTAAATACAGTGACAACGAGGTCTTCAGACCCACAGCCAATAAGGTAATGGCACAATTGTGCATTTGTTAACGTTACTAATGCATTACTTCACCAAAAATCATGGCGTCCGACATAAAAAAAGCTGTGAATTGTTCGTACTTTTAACTATTTTATCATTACACACTTCTGAATATTAACGAGGTAAGCTGTGCAGAACCCATTAATGCTACTTTTGTTGGTCTAGGACGTTTCCTTCAGAAAAGCCGCTACCCTGGATAACTACCCAGAAATACAGTTTGTTTATACTAGGTTTGTCTGCACATATTTTGGGGGAATATTATTGTATTGAACCCCCAGGCAAAATTCTTATTATTTTCAGGTTAATTTTATTTTATTTGACCATTCTAAACTACTGCATGTTTATCTTTAGAGTTAGAAAAGTTTATTTTGCTTAGCAGTGGATTTAGCATATGCCTATAGCTTATTTCCTTAAGAATATTATCAAAGATTTCCAGTTAGATAAGGATTTGTGTAATCCCCCCTTTAAGCCCAGTCTATGATGAATTCAAAGTTCGTGACAGTCGGGGAAGTCGTAGCGGTATTTGCAGTGCTGTACGAAAGGCTGTATACAATGTTTCATTTGTAACTCTTTGTAAGAACCAGTCACGAATCACCAAAGAATATGTTGTATGGAAGAATTCCAAATTAATAAAAATATTTATAATTGCCACTTATTTGTAAACATACAACCGGTGTGTAATTAAACAAATGTTGTAATTTACACATACAAGAGTAAATGTATGTTTTAGTCTTGTTATAAATAATAGGCAAATTTTCTTGGTTCAATTGGTAGCAATCTACAAACTCAGTGGTTTGGTGCTCATGGTTAATCTGCCGTATATAAGCGCTCTGTTAATATTTTGCAAGTGTTTGCCATATTTGACTATTGTATGCAAGACATGGGTAATCCATTTTGGTAAAGTAAAGTTTTTATTTGTTCACGTTTATTTTCATACAGTTGAATGTTTTGACACTTGGAATGGCTTTATGAGTGGACAGAATCTATTTTTTAGTAGTGTGTATTTTCACATTAGCTTGTGGATGCTAATGTTTGTTGTAAAGTTTTTGACCAGCTTATTACCAATTTAACATCAAAATTTCTCCTTTCGTGCACTACAGAATTTATTCATAGTAATGTTTATTTCTAGCATTCCATTTGTTTTAGAAATTTTAATTGAATAAACACAATCATTTTAATTGAATTAAGTATGTAAGGCCATGTAAAGTAAACCAAAAACTGTTCTAAAGTGCCTGCAACAAGCTACAATCATTCTCCAAGGCAATACAGTATTTTTTATGGCTATCTGTTGGCCATTATTAAAAATTAAAAATTATAATTTCTTATACCCAATAAACACATTTCATTGTGCATAAATCTGCCACTATGCAATAAAACACCATCAGTTTGGTGTTTCAAATAAAGCACGCCTGTACTGTGTAATTTAATGTATTTTCATAAACGAGCAAATATTTCTGTCTGTTTTGCTATCATCATTCCTTATCTACGGTCTCGTCGATGCCGTTTGGTTAGTTGTAGTCGCAGGACTAAAATTTTATCCAAGTTATACACCTAGCTCTCTGCGACCCAGGACTNTGCCGTTTGGTTAGTTGTAGTCGCAGGACTAAAATTTTATCCAAGTTATACACCTAGCTCTCTGCGACCCAGGACTCCTGCTACAAAATACAACTAAAGACTTGTGACTGCCATCGTAGAGCAGGATGTACTCTTTCCGGAAACCTTTTTAAGGCAATCCGCCATCAGTTAGGTGCATCTGAAATTATTAATCTTAGCACGACTGCTGCCGCATAATGGTAAGAGGTATGTATGAGAGGCATACAAGTAAAGTTAAAGGTGTGCTAGCATGATTTGATGACACGCCAGACCATTAGCTTAGAGTGCTTTTTGATCCTGCCTGCTACGCATCCAAGAGTTGTCGCTACTGACGCTGTTTACTACATCATTTAGTGATAATGAATCAGATCATCTTTGAATTTAAACATTTTATTTGAAAACTTTTGCAGTCAAATTTTAAGTTATTTAAGGAATTACGAAATTTTAAAGAAATTTTAACCTCTTGCTGAACAATACCAGAGGCTTGAGATTAATTGAATTGCCATGCATGCTACCAGATGTAAAATTATCCCAACTGAACTTAAATTAAATTTTACAAGCCAAAGGAAATTAAATTGATTTAGGGGTCTGTTTTAATTTTCAGTCAATGAATAATATTTTCTGAACAGCATTGCTTTTAAAGTAATTCCTAAACATTTGATTTTAATAAATTCACAGTACATTTTATTTACACTGATTTACCCAAGGTAAAATTTTGGTAATTATCCAGTTTGGTGACTTTTCTGTAAAAAAAAAATCCTGGAAAATGGTATAATTCTACTCTACTAATGATGCCCACCTAATCCCACAATGGGTGGATCACTATTTTACATTTTAAAACTAACCTAGGATTGTAGGGTTTTACAATAACCTACGATGTTAGGGTGTTACAATAACCTATAATGTTAGGGTTTTACAATAACTTAGGATTTTAGGGTTTTACAGTAACCTAGGATTTTAGGGTTTTGCAATAACTTAGGATTTTAGGGTTTTGCACTAACCTACAAATTTAGAATTTTAGGTATTTAAAGGAACCGCAAAACACACCGGAAGAATATCAATTAACCCACCTAGGTAGGCGGCAAGTACAATTCCTCTGTCCTCGGTCAATTAATAAAATGGTGGGGTTAGACATTTACAGGCCTGTTGTGTCCACATTGTAAATAAATTACAAATATTTGATGTTTGTAAATCTTCTTGCGTGGGCGATTTTTGTCGCATTGACATCACTTGTCTCAATGCTTATTGGTCGGGAAATTCTTTTATTTACGCTGCGCTCATCGTAGTAACACATCTATCATGCTATTGTGATCGCTACATAATTAGGTTATTCCGCTGTGCCCGCAGCTCTGCTCGCATGGACTATAGAATTATTAAGGTTTTTCTTTGATAATATTACTCTTTTAATGGGAAAACAACAGCTTGAATTTTACTTTATGTATTTATTGAGAAATTAACTGGTTAAAACGCTTATTAGTATTTCTCTGTTTTAGTGTGATATATGCTACAGTGGAATTTTTTTAGGTCTTTTTATTCTACACAATTCTTTACTACATGATATTGTTCCATCTGTAATGGTTTAGACAGCATATTGCAAAAGAGCGTGCTGGCGGCAGACTTTTTTCCGACTTGATTTACTATTATTGTCACTGCTTATTCCTTATGTTACTGTACGTAACAAAATATGTACCAAAACCTGGCCAGAAAATATAACTATAAATTTAAAATAAAAAAAAAGAATAAAAAAACATGTAAATCGGATACGTGGTTCTCGAGTGATAAGCGCACTCACTAACAGACAGAGAGATGTTTAGTTTTATACTATGTATAGATTATGGGTAATCATCTGTACTATATTCATACTAGCAGCTTCAACAGCCACAATGAGAAAAGTGTTCATTGGTTCCAAGCAATAAGCTTGTACACACGCACACATGCCTTTTACCAAACAAAATTAACATATTAAAAATACACCTAATTTGTTATATATTTAATTACGTGCATTTGGAATGTTTTAAGGCGTACAATGTCTGTACCAAGTCTTAAATTGAAACTAACCTAAAAATTGTTTGAACCCATTTTGTATTTTTTTTTTTTTTAAACCTTTATAGATTAGTTTAACTTTACTTTATTTTGGTTTATGTAAAATTTTAAGGGAATGTTACCCCTTCCATTTTCAAGTTTTATCCAGTTACATTATATATTAGTATGTTTATTTATTGGGCTGCCCAGGGCAACGTTTCATAGTATGCTGTGTTTGAAGTGCCATAGCACAATTGTTAGTTTCCGCGTTGCACAGTTTTGATTCAAGTAGGTTCTTTTACTTGGGGGGGGGGGGGTGTCAAATATCCCATGTGTTGTCCAGGCTATAGTCCATTCTGGGTGTTTCCAACTTTCCTGAAGTCCTGCTAAAATTCTACTTCCCGGATATTCTTCAGCCTCATGCATACAAAACTTATGAAAATTACACCAGAGGGGCAACACACCACACTCATGCACACTCAGTGTATTAATATTTTGCAAAAGGACTATTTCTTGCTTGGCATTACCAACACACGTTTTCTCTGTCTTTATTTATATTAGTTATAGGTATAAAAAGCTTGTGGTACATATTTAGAAAATGACGACACTCGTCATACATGGGTGGTTTTTCAAAGATTTTATTCAGAAAGTGTACAGAAACTGGATGGACTACAGTTGTAATTTGACAAATGTTCACGTACAACCAGCAGGTAGCAAACAGCACACACACTGTCATCTTGTTTGTACATGCGAGTGTTGCATGGTCTTCACAGTCTGGCTAGTGGCAGACCACTGCCTATTTTCACAACTTTGCCTGTAATGCCGGAATCACATAGTACCAACAAGCATGGCAGCCCGCAACACTACAGTTAATACTGAACAGCCAATCAAGTACAAGATAGATCTGACTTTAGGGTGCTGCCTACGTGTAGCTTACATTGCGTTGCAGTGTGTTTTTTACGAAGCAACTAAAACATGTCCCCATTATATTGATGTAAGAAAAAAATTGCACTTGACATATGGTGCGAATAACGTGCTCAATAAATCATGCAAATTATAATTGTTATTTCTGAGCCCTCCAACATAGCTAAACAAGGCTTTTCCACATTGCTTTATCTCATAATATATGGGTTGTAAATATGAGAAACAATTATTGGGACCTGCTTTGAACTTAGCCTAAGGTTTTTCAGAAATAAAATGATGGGTTGCCTCTGAAAGTCCCATAGGTACAAGCTGCACGACGGATACACTGCACGCCAGTTCAGAGCCTTGTATGTAGGAGTTATGGGGCACTAGGTGTGTGTGTCCTTATCGCTCGCTTGTGAACCTCAAATGCGCTAAAGTAAAAAGCTCCAAAGGGACACACTAGTAAAGTATTACCTGTAAAGTCCGTGCATGCGTATCTCATCAAATTAGTGCTTATGGTGTGTGTATGTATGATGTATGATATATATATATATATATATATATATATATATGCTATATTAGCAATCTTTGTTACCATCGTGTTTTACAAATTTCCCTTCTGTATGCTGCCTTTGAAACTAGTGTAGTCTGTTTGATGCTTTCTAAACAATTTTGAAAAATTCTACTTTATGTGTTGTGTAAGTAAACTGTTGCTCTATAAATTCAGGCAATCTTACTAAAAATATAACTTTTCTCATGGTTGTGGTTTTTGTCTTGTCGTGTTGTATTGTTGGGGGACTATATGACTGACATAAAAATTGGTTGGTAACATATTCTTTGGTCAGAGTTCATGTTCCCTCCATGCCTGTTGTGTCTTTGACTGAGACGTCAAATGTACTGGGCATTGAATGGTTATAATTGTCACCATCTTTTCTTTCTTTTGCAGGTTGCTGAATCTAAGGACATCATCAGCATTTTTAATTTTCCGTACTGTGGTGCCATGCTCTGGTAGTGCAAGAATGTGCGTTTATTGAAACTGTGGTACATTTATTTACTACATATAGAATAATATTAAATTCTTAGATCAGTTTTATGATTGTGTTTATAGATTTACTGTACATCAAGTTTATCTGCACACTTGAAGATATTTATATAAAACTACCTGAGCCATGTTTCTAAATACCAAAACTTTGTGGTTTTTTTCCCTTTAAAAAGCTGCACTGTTAATAATAGTAGAAATTGAAACACAACTCTTATTAAACGTTCTTTTACCAGAGGCGAATGCAGTAAGTTGAAATTTCTGCAGGTACACAACATTATTCAATTTTAAATAAAACTTTTTTTGAACTACTGGTATAAAAGCTACTGGGCCTAAGAAAGTTATTGTCCCAGTAAATAAAAGGTAGGTATTGAAGAGTTGGGGAGTAAATATTGTTAATGGAATGGCTTGAGAAAGGTNGTTGTCCCAGTAAATAAAAGGTAGGTATTGAAGAGTTGGGGAGTAAATATTGTTAATGGAATGGCTTGAGAAAGGTTTCCTTTACTAATGTTTTGAAATGCTGCAATAATACTGAACCCAGGGGAAATTTTGGACTGCTATGCCATTGTTCCCACTTTGAAAGCTTGCTGACTTCCTGTGAAGTTCTGACTTTGTAAATCTCACTATGACATTAGACCGGTTACTTCTGTAAGTATTTCTCAATACTTACTTAGAGTTCTTTGTATCTTTGTGTGTGTTGTGTTTGTATATAATTTAACGTTTATTGGCATGCAGAGATATATTAGTATTGACACTGAAAGACTAAATTATAATAATAATAATAAAAATGAAGGTCCCATATAGTTAAACATCAAAGCCATTTAAATAAAGTTTCTCTGCAACTAGTATTTCCACAACTATAGTACTCATCTGATAATTTCATAGTCACATGTATTATATACATTTTGGAATACAATCCGTACATGGTGGTTTCTTTGTTGGAAGTCTTCTCTCCCTTTTTGGCAAAGTACTGCTTACTTTATCTGCATTTACCTCAGTATTTTGATACTCAGTCATTTTCTCTGTAACTGCGTTCTCTGTAGCTTCTCTTGCCACTTCAATAGTTCTGTTGTATTCATGCCTGTAAGCAGTTACTCTGGTCTCATTTTCACCTAGGATCTAGGTTCTATCTGTTCAAGGGTTTCAAATGCTTGGATGTAGATCAGTTCTTGAAGCAGGCATGCTCATGATTCTGCTCTGACACATGTATAGTGGTATGCATTTTTCATACTCTCAAACACCACTCTCCCACCTATGCTCTTGACTTAAGGTTGCTACCTGGCTTGNAGTGGTATGCATTTTTCATACTCTCAAACACCACTCTCCCACCTATGCTCTTGACTTAAGGTTGCTACCTGGCTTGCGTGGAAATGCCCTACATTGGTAATAAATAGTGTGTCATTCTTGCTCAAAGCTAGGTGAAGAGTTTAGAAACTATTGTGCTCTAGTAATATGTCTTTGTTGCTTGCATGCCNTCATTCTTGCTCAAAGCTAGGTGAAGAGTTTAGAAACTATTGTGCTCTAGTAATATGTCTTTGTTGCTTGCATGCCCCCACTCATAGTCACGTGGTGCTAAACACCCGTCTCTTCTCCAGCACTGTGTATTCTCCCTCCGCTGCTAGCAGTACCGCTAAGCGTGGAACGACCGGCAGATGAGCAGGCTGGCTGTTTGCCCCAACCTTTTGAAGCCAGAGGCTGCCATCCCATCAGAAACACTGCACTCTGCTTCATTCACCGTAGTTATTTAACACACCATTTTCCCAGAGCACGTTTGTGGTACAATGTTGTAAATTACACATTTTAAGGATTAGTACGTAGCATTTTGTTAATATTGATAATTTGTCAGATAAACGATACATAGTGACTGAACGCGGGAATATAATCTGTCGGAACATTCTTAATAGAAATAATTTAGCGGGCACGCATCTGTTGCTAACAGCTCAAATTTTTTTTTTCTGTAAAATTTGTGTTTTACAATGCCTGGTACACACTATACAGTAGATATGTGTACAAACATCTTAATAGAAACCAAATCATCAAATCTTGTAATTTTCCAAGCGATTAATTTGTAGTGCGTTTTATGAATACAAAGATGTCCGAGGGATCATCGAGGTACACTTGTTGCCAGCTGTACCTCACCTGTGCGTTGCAGATTTTCGTCTCAACTAAAAGCTTTACTGTGGAAGGAAAGTCACATTTGAGACGACACACACATAACAGTNTTGCAGATTTTCGTCTCAACTAAAAGCTTTACTGTGGAAGGAAAGTCACATTTGAGACGACACACACATAACAGTAACTTCACTCATTTCAAATTGAGATTGGTTGTTTACCTAATGACCAAATTTCCAGTAAATTACAACTTATTCAATATTTCATCTATGATTAAATTGTCTGTAATATTTTAATTTGTTAAGAGTCTTCGTAGGTACTGACACACCTCGTTAGCAATTCAAAGAACCTTTGTAAATGTAAACTGCAGGTTCAAATCTCACTTTTTCGCTCAAATTTTTTTTATATGACTTTAGTTAGATGGCAAGTACATGTTAACGAAATTGATTTCTTTACCACTTTTTGGGTTTGTTTTATGCCAATACTGCCTCTATAAAAATAAATTTGTATTTTAGAGCTAAATACATTATAAAATAGTTCTAAAAAAATTTACAGAATCAGCCTTAAACTTATTTTTTGTGTTTCGTAAAATTTATCTAGCTTTCACTTTCATGCAATATTAACAAACACTTGTCTTATTTNAAACTTATTTTTTGTGTTTCGTAAAATTTATCTAGCTTTCACTTTCATGCAATATTAACAAACACTTGTCTTATTTAAAGTTCGCCATGTTTCTTCTTGGCTTTAATACATTGTTAGCCCTACCCAAGTCCAGACAAAAAGTTACTTTGTGCTAAATCAAGATGATACCCGGACTAGCAACGTAAGGCTCTCTGAATACAAAAAAAATATGGCCGGGGGATGATCTTTCTTGNAAACTTATTTTTTGTGTTTCGTAAAATTTATCTAGCTTTCACTTTCATGCAATATTAACAAACACTTGTCTTATTTTAAGTTCGCCATGTTTCCTTTTGGCTTTAATAAGTTGTTAGCCCTACCCAAGTCCAGACAAAAAGTTACTTTGTGCTAAAGCAAGATGATACCCGGACTAGCAACGTAAGGCTCTCTGAATACAAAAAAAATATGGCCGGGGGATGATCTTTCTTGAGTCTGGACTAAAAACCAGTATGTATGAATAAGGTCCTAAATCTATATTTTTCGAGTCTAAGTTGGCTGTATATATAGTTTGGTAAATTACATGTACATAAAAATATGTTACCAACATACTGTTAAACTAATTTAATTTATGTTTATTCATTATAAAACATACTAATTACAGTATTGCAAGTTCTATTTTGCTTTGCTTTTTCAACATTGTCACAGTTAAATAGATATTTGTAAATTTTACTCACATATACACCTTGCATACAGATAATGACAGGTATGCAACAATTGGATACATGTTCTGTGAAAGTATGCAAAACTTTCAAATCAGAGGAACAAATGTAAGCAATAGTATTTGATGAAATCATGTAACAACTGTCCCTTTTGAACATCAGGTTGAATGAGTTTAATTTGAGAGTTCCTAATTATATAAAATAATTTGCGTAACATGCAAAATGAAAATTACTAATTGTGCAACATCATCGCCTACTTGAATATTCAAACAGACCTTATAAAGTTTTGAAAATATATCTCACCCCTGACCAGCAGCAAAGGAAAAATTAATATTAAATATTGCATAATTTTGTTAAAATCGCAAAGCCCAATTGAAGGTACTGTAAACAAAGTGTGGAAATGATTGAGTTACATTTGTATGTGACATTGTTATAGCAGCATTTGCAGCATTACCATTTGAGTGTTGTACAGGGCATATAAGAATGTTGCAAAAATAAATTTCAATTCTTCTGGGAAACAATCATCACGTCTAGAGGAAGAAAAATCATATGAGCGTAGATCTGGAAAGGCTTTGTTTCTTTGCCACAGCTTCTATTACATTACATACATTGTATGGCCAGTGAGCTGGATCATGTTGTTGTGGAATGCCATCACAGCTGTAGCATGACAGCAGCCCCATACCAGACATGTCAAATCGACAGTTTAATCGGACAGAGCAATGCTCTGTGTATCATCGAGCTGGAAGATATGAGTGGGTGTCACGTGTGCTTTCACATGTCTAATTGATGTCTGTGCAGTTTCTAATGTTCAGATGTGTTGAGTCGTGGTATGCGGTGTATCATGCATGCAACGACGATGGACTTCCACACAACATTATCCAGTTCACTGGCTATCCAATGCACTCTGCAGTAAAGAAATGAAGTTCTTCCGGACCTATGTACATATAGTGTTATTTCTTCCTCTAGACAAGAATTTTGTTTCTCCTAAGTATTGACATGTACATATTTTTGCAAAAACCTTTATTATATGTGTTGCACATCATCTAAATTTATTTTATGTCAGGTTACAGCATTAAGGAAGCCACCACATCAAGCTTCACAAATACTGTACGCTGTTTAAATGCTGTCACAAGACACTTGAGCAGAATATCCTAGTTACTGAAGGAGGTGTTAATAACAAGAAAAGGATCTTAATTTGATTCTTATTTTATTCTCACAGCTACGCCCGTTGCAAGAGTGAAACAAAAGGGGTCTAATTGTGATACTTGCACTACAGCAGAACCACAATTGTCAAACTCAGATTTTACAAGTACAGCGATTTTATGTAGTGGTCCTTGGGAAATTTAAAAAAAAAATCCCAGAAATATATTAAAAGATAGGGAAATACCTGAAAAAAATTGCAAGAAATTGCAAGGAAATCAATTAGAAATGTGTTTGTTAGCCCACATAAAGTAGTTGCAATGTCNGAACCACAATTGTCAAACTCAGATTTTACAAGTACAGCGATTTTATGTAGTGGTCCTTGGGAAATTTAAAAAAAAATCCCAGAAATATATTAAAAGATAGGGAAATACCTTAAAAAAATTGCAAGAAATTGCAAGGAAATCAATTAGAAATGTGTTTGTTAGCCCACATAAAGTAGTTGCAATGTCACTGTCATTAATTGGCACTTCCACATAATAAAAAAGGGCAATATTCTGTTGAGAACTATGGCCTGTGCAAGGTAAAGGTGCTGCTTGCGCCTTGCATGATACTACTAGATAGTGTTCTGTCCAGTAATACAGCACATGAGTAAATCTGTAATGCACACTTTATAAATTCTCTACTTGATAATTAAATGCAATGTATTATATTCAAAATAATTTTTTTGTCACCTCAACATTGCTCCGTCAATGAGTTAATAGTTTTAATGTACACATACATTATGGAAGCTCCAAGATAATTATTTACGTTTGTTGATGCCAGAGATATGGTGCCAAGTTGCATAGAACATCTTGCTATTAAATGGCTCCTTCAGTTCACCTAAGTGAGCGCCTAATTTTACCATTGTCCGCCAGAGTGTTATCCATTTAATGCATGATGCACATAACAGCTGTACACAACATCTATGGACACTTAATTTTTGTTTACATTTGAGAAATCAATATGATTTTGTTGTACTCTTATAATCGCGATACCTTATTGTTTTAAATCAGGAAATATTAAATATTACTTATCATTAACAGGTATGTGGTGGTAGATAATTCATTTCCTGCTTCATGTGCTAATACATATATAACTAGTGTGTTGACTGTTTCTGCCGTAATAGAACCAAGATTTTGTCACCGCTTCTCAACATCAGGAGTTGGCTGAACCGAGAATCGGTAACTGAAACTGACCTATCCGTAGTTAAATGTTTTGTTCTTCTGGCATTAAAAAAGGTCATATGTAACCTACTGGGTTATTTCATTTTAAATATGTATGAGTATTGAAATTAATTAACAGTAAAAGCTTGATTATTAATAAATAATGAAGGTTGAACTAGATTCAAATAAGCCAATTTTAGAATGATCTTGGTAAACAAATCATTAAAACCTGCAAAATTACACTAATGTGTGTTTAATTAATTGCACGGCATATAGTACTCCTAAATCAGCAGCCACAGAATGGAAAAGTTCGCCCATCGGCTCTCAAGACCTTGATGTTAAGCGAGGAACAGCGTATGGAACAGAGTTGAAATCGAAGGGCTGGGGAAATTGGGAGATAACCGAAAAAACATACAAACATGTGGCATTGTTCAGCACTATTCCCACATGCAAACATCCCGGAGCGACCCTGCCAGGAATCGAACCTGGTTCGCCTAGGTAGCAGGCGAGTAGAATAACCACTATCCCACTGCAGCCCCACAAGGTGTGGAAATGTGAAACGTACAGAAAGGTCTCGAGGGAGGACATGAGTAGCACATTATTTGTATGGTTTGGTACACACAATGGTATTTCCTATACATAAAACAAGCACCTCCATATTTGTACTGTGTATCAACTTGCAAGGCTGCATTATCTGTTTTATCATTATTAACCATATAATCTCGTGTGTGCGTACAAGCTTTAAACACAAAAAGAAGGTGAGGGGAGTGGTAACATCAGCTTTAAACTAATGTGCATGCAAGCATTGATCACATGTAGGCTGACTGCAGTATTAACATTCGCTGCCAAGAAGGGAAAGCATTATGGAGAAAAAGTAGATGCTAAACAAAATTGTTCAAAATTGAGCACATCACAGTGACGTCCATATTTTGAGCTTCCAAAAAAATTGTGCTTGCGTTCACATATACATCCTAACATATGCTGCATCAATTCTTTAAAGTCTTTGCAATATAACTCACATTCCTCAAGCATATTTAATTAACCTATGTTACACATACCAATAATCCAAACCATCAGATATGAAGAAATTCCTTTGGCAGCATAGTATTTAATACTATCGTGCCAAATTGCTCTTGGTATAAATAAAGTTGCTACAGACAGGTTTCTAGCATTACAATGTATATCTTCACTACAGGAAGACAATTATTTTGCCATTAAATACATTCTGAACTGGCACATACACAGAACATCTACATTGTGATTACAAAAGATGCTTTAATTTTTTTTTTTTTTACCTCACCATAATAATTATGACTATTTTAATTTATCGGCCAAGTTTGTGTGATCCAATCTCTTTACACAATGCACAGTTTGCTAAAAATGTTTTATTACATTCAGACTATGGTCTTAATGGTTTTTTTATTTATTGGCAAGATTGGTTAGGCTGCATCTTAATCAACATTATGTTGTAATAAAAATAAAAAAATGTTAGTTTTGACTATGGACGGTATACCCATTATTTTGCAGAGGGAGGTGGGGGGGAAGAACACAGTTTTTAAACCTTTAACACTGCTGTATACAGTCTGACCAGTACAGAAAATTCTAAACTATAGTTATGATTTTTCATCAGTGAATAATGTCCAAAAACACTGTTGAATTTGTTTTTGGAATGTATTATCAGTTGCTCTGGAATTAAAAAAAAACAATCGCAGCAAGTGTTGCTGTGAAAGACAAACATCCTTTCACGAGTGCGCTGCCACATAGTGCACTCTTGCTGCAGGCTACGAGGAGTGCTGGCGCTTGATGAAGTGGGGTCAGCTTGAGAAGGTGGCAGGGGGAATGGGGTGGTACAGTACCAGTGTCATCCAGGCACAGGAAGGTCGACACGCTGAAACGCAGTTTCTCCATCTCCCTGCAAAACAGCAGTTATGCCTACCAGGTCGTACTTCTGCTTCATAAGCACTTTCCCTACCCCCTTCCCTCTTTGCAACACGCACGAACACACACTACCACCACATCCTCCCCTGAGTATCTAAAATTATTTGATGTGAATGCTCTCTTAGGTTAAGAAGATTAAATGAAATCAGTTTGGGTGAATGTACATAAGGTTTTGGAATAGTTGGGTGAAGTTATATTGGGTTTGGTTCGGTTCATTGTCTATACGTGTGTATGTAAGGATATAATCACACACTGTATATATTATATATACACAGTCAAATCACATTTTTATGAACACCACCTGTTAGTAACCGCCCTTCGCAACATTTAGTCAGATGCTGATAGGCATCCACAAGTATCTGGAGCCATACTGTCTGCAGTGCATCCCACAACTGTTGCAGGGTGCATGGCGGAGGAGACAGATGGTGAACACGATGAATGAGGTGGTCCCATAAATGTTCATTTGGACTGAGGTCGGGGCTGATTGGGGGCCAGGTAACATCTTTGAAGTCTTGATCATGCTTTTCAAGCCACGTACGGACACTTCTAGCCACGTAGCAAGGTGCTCTATCGTACTGGAAGACCCCATTCTCCCAAGAAAAGACAATCATCATGTACATGTGTGCGTGATCGCCAAGGGTGGATTCATAACCAAATTGGTCAAGAAGGACATCCACACGGATGATGTGTAATAAGAATACCACGAGAACATTCCCCAGACCATAACACTGCCCCACCACCTTGTGTTCGTCCAGTAATGGTTGTAGGTTGTCTGTTCTCAGACGTTTCTCGCCTGACACGCTGACGTCCATCTGTTCTATGCAGCTGAAACCGTGACTCGTCGGAGAAGGCTACTCGTCGCCATACAGTCAAGTAAAGTCCAGTCCAGTTGTTTTTGTCGATGCTCCTGAGTTAACATGGGTGCATTCACCATCCATCTACTCCGGAGTCTCATTCGCAGAAGGGTTGTAGTAGACACGTGTCTGGATGCCCGCTGGTTCATTTGGATGGTGATCTGTTCCACTGTAGCCTTTCGGTTGGCTATCATGCACCGTCGTAGTCGACATTCACATTGGATATCAAAGGCGCATGGAGCTCCGCGGTTTCCATGACGGTTATTCCCAATGATGCTATTTGTACACTCACGATACACCTTTAACCCCATAGGCATGTGAACAGTTCATAAACATCGCTGTTTCCGAAATGCTGCCCCCCTTGGCCTGAATGCAGATGGTCATCCCTTTTTGCAACTCTGTTAAATCGCTTCCCTTACCCATGAGAGCAGGAAGCACACTGCGTGCAGCCAACCTGTCCATGGCATTATATACCCGCTTCAACAGCTCATGTCATGGACCATACGTCGTGGGTTAATCGCTGAAGATGGCACTTCTAGCAGGTGGTCATAATAATGATTCTATTGTATATATAACTGAACTCTCTATTTATCAAAAACGCAGGTACCGATAAACCTTATCCACAGTTATTTTTCAGTGGTCCCGGGCAAAATTCCTAAATAAATGATCATACAATTACTTTCTCTTTTCGTTTCAGATATTGCATTGATCAAAATATATTATGGCCCCTTAGTAAAGATTTCCAGCCACAATCGTTAAGCTGGTTGTTTATGCATTCTAACTGGGTGCGCCAGTACAGTAACCAGTTCAGCTGCTGGTGTATTGTTGGTGACACGGCACGACTGGCATACAAACTTCCTTTACATGCCTGACAAGAGGGTAAGCTGTTATTTAGCAAAAAAAGTTTCATCCTCTCTCTCTCTCTCTCTCTCTCTCTCTCTCTCATTCTCTGCTGCACGCGCTTGCTTGCTCTCCTTGCGTGCCTGGTGGGAGGGCAATCAGTAGAGTATATGGAGCATTAATCATATGATCTCTCAGTTTAATGATGCACAGTTTTTCTGACCACAGAGTGGCCAAGTACTCTGCCAGGTCTGACCTCTTAACATGGTCATGTATGCGATGGCAATCAGATCGCAGAAATTTTATCAAGATTATGCATCGCTCAAAATAGCGAGTGGCACTTATCATCACTAGTATTTCAAAGCAAATGGTTTCACCCGAAAATGTTACGCAATACCTTTTAGCGAGTAATTACGTTTTTTGCAAAGAAGTTTTTTTTGTGATTAAAGGGTATTTTTAATCGTACCTCAAAGAATATCAATGTAATTTTAAAATAAAATATTAATATCACTTAATGTACAGCACCTTTCCGAACAAAATATGCCCAGAACCTTATACCTTACCTCCCCAAGTTGCCAAAAATTGTTTTAAACATAGAGCAACTTCTATTACCAAACG
The DNA here is from genome assembly GCA_002778355.1 of Clitarchus hookeri. Taxonomy (NCBI): domain Eukaryota; kingdom Metazoa; phylum Arthropoda; class Insecta; order Phasmatodea; family Phasmatidae; genus Clitarchus; species Clitarchus hookeri. Next base: position 186,670 of record NQII01001985.1, on the reverse strand, counting down.
TAAAGTTCATTTTCAGCAATTTCTTGCAGGGAGATTGGAGGAAGGGTCATGGATAACATTTGGTGAGTAATTTTGTATAAAGTGTGTCGTGCACGTTGTAATGACGCAGTATTATTAATTTTCGGGACACGTGTTTCATTTTCGTTCGTTTTTCTTTAGCTTTGCTAAGCTACATAATATTTTTATATGTATTCAAAATTAAAGCCATGGTGGTTCGTTTTACCGTGATAGTACGTTTATCGAGCAGACGTTTGCTGTTTTACGTTTATCGGGCAGACTTTGCCATTTTGTTTCGAACGTCATTTTTTAGTTTTTGTTAAGCGTCAGCATTATATTAGAAACTTTCAGACTGCGTTGACAGTTTGTTTGTACGACGCAGTTTCGATAACGTGTAAAGAGCGTGCGTGGCCAGGCCCTTATCTCAGGAGAGGGGGGTGAGAGGCAGCACAAAGATGCGTGTGCCTGTTGCTCTTCAAGTGACTTCAGGTCAGTCGGCGGCGAGAGCAGTTGGAAGGCAGTCGCCCTTCAGTTCAGTGGTAGAATGGTTGTCTAGGCCGCGTCGGGTGTGACGCTAACTCCCACATTGGCAAACTTGAACTTACGAGATCAATTCTACGCCCATGTGGGAGGTTGCTACAGTTCTTATTTCTTCAGGCAGTTTTTAAGAAACGTAATACTTTGTAAACGACTGTGGCGCTGTTATGCACATGTATGTTTATCTATGAACGTTTCGTACTCTGCATACTCTGAACTTCGTATGTGAACTGTGTCACTTCAATAATAAATAAAAGTATGGAACAAAATACACCGGAACTTTACTTTATTTCATAATTAATTAGCGTCCATTTTACAGAGTCTCGTGCTACTCCGTCTTGAGCTAGTCAAGTGCAAGTCGGCAACCTATAGCCAGTGTAACTGTAGCGGCCAACGTTACAACGTGATGCATCCATGGTGCACGAAGTTGTTTACAAAATATTTACTACAAAATACAACATATTTTGGAAGTGAAAAAAAAAAAAAAGAAAGTGGCATGATGGAAAACAAATGCTTGCGTGTTCTGTATATCAACAATGGTGATGGACATTCATTCGTTACAGAGAAAATTTCATTGTTTTAAATTTCAGTGCACTGAGTTAGAAACTTTTATTTGTGTCAAAGTGAGGTTATGGGGCATCATTTTAGTCTAAAGGCACCTCAATATTTATTTTATTTTGTTTTAATTTCATTGGATTTTACGCCAGAGATGATTACGACAACTCAATAAAAATTTGCACCGCTCGAAGTTTTAAATATTTTTGGTCTTGTCTATTAAGGCAAATAAACATTTCTGTTTAAAGACATGCTAGTATTATGGTTTTCTGCTTTTGTACTTAAAGTGTGAAATTATGAATTAGTTTGTTTGAGTGAGAAAATACATGAGACATGTGTACCAACTGTGCAGAAATGAATCTAAAAACATAGCAGCATTAATAACAAGATAATGCTTTAAAACTATGCACTGAAAACTACTCCAAAATACACAAATTAGTAGACACGGAAAATCATTTTCCTTGAAACGATTTTTTACTGACATAAGTCTGGGTCAAACTAAATGAAAATTCAATTTGAAAATTGTGTGCTGACTCTGGAGTAGGATAACTTTATGTTCAAAAGTTGGTTGAAATAGAATTATTGTAATTGAATGAAAATCTAATTGTATTTGGATAACCACCATTCAAAAATAAATTTACAGCTGCTGTAACTTTAATCTCCAGTTAAATTGCGTCAATTAAATCTCCTTACGTAGTTTTGATGTACGATTCAATTCAAATAACAATCCTTTAGCAAAAAAAAATTACTAATAGTTCAAAAATAAAATACATTTAGACAAAATCAGTTCTGTAAAATTTAAATTTAAATGGATACTGTTCTCTTAAGGTTTTATTTCATTTGTCCGGCATAGCGACAGTCAAAGAGCTGGATCACTGGGTATATAGAACTTGTTAAATATATCAAAACACTTAAAATCTGCAGAAATCTTAAGTTAAATACACAGAACTTCAATTTACAGTTCTCAATAGCACGTTAGAATGCTTTTACAGGCCCCTCATTCCTAGTAAATTAGACGGTGTCACCTGAATGAAACGGCGTCATTACAATGGCGCCGGCCAATGTATCTTCTTCAGAAAATTTGTAAAATACACTAAAACAAAATTATTAATAGTAGTAGTAGCCCTCTTCTTGCATCGTTAGACTTCCTAGACTCTAATTAACCAACTATTTTATGATGGCGTTGGGGATTATAGAGAATTCCCTGATGTAAAATTTCAGGTCTGAAGCCTTTGAAAGTCCCCCCCCCCCNTTAAGGCCCAGGCAACTACACCAAAACGCAGGAAAAAAAACCCATAATAAATTGAAAATGTAAAAAAATTAATTTCATTAAAAATAAAAAATGTTAAACACAATAAAAAAATTATTAAAATGTTATTACGATTACAACATGTCTTTAAAAATCAATAATTTAAAATTTAGGTTAGTAATTACTGTAAGTCATATTACCAATTAAAAATGGAGGAGTGGTTCCTAATTACCATTGAAATAATGTTTATACAAAAAATATAAATAACTATCTGGAGCTAACAATAATATTACATTTAAAATATAAACATAAAATTAAAGTTTAAAATAATAACATTATTGATTACTGTAAACATTATACTTTAGTTCTTTTCTATACTGAAACCAGCATAAAATTGACCCTCCTGACAACTATACAATTTTTAATTAATGTTAGAAAAATTTAGAGGTGTCAGCACATACCAAAATATTACTGAAATAACCTTTACATAAACATCCACATGGTTGCTGTAGAGAAACACGAAGATAACAAACAAAAAAAATACTTTTCAGTCTTACCAACTAATGAAAATAAAAAGTCCTACCTGAAAGAAAAAAAATGATACATAGACACTAAACAACAAACAAAACATTTATAAAAGAAAAATTATGCACAGTACAGATGACAGAATGACAATTTAAAACATGATTATTATTGTAATAATATCAAAATCTGCCATCTGTTGTAGACTGATGTATACTACTTTATCTGTGGTTATGTGTATCTGTGGTCTAATAAATTCTTCTTCTGCACTGAATAACCAATGTGTTTTAATAGGTTATGGGCCCAGTCTCGTTTAAAAAGTGAAATTACCAGTTAATTAAAAGTTTATTACATTGTGTTGTGCAAGCATGGCTTCGAATTTCATTGCTAGTGTGCCAAAATTAAAAGGTAGGGCGAATTATGACCAATGGGCTTTTGCGGCGGAGAATTTGCTTGTCTTGGAAGGAAAGTCTGATGTCATCAAAACGGAATCTACAGACAGTGCAGCCGCAGATAGCGACGCAAAAGCAAAAGCGAAGTTGGTGTTAACGGTAGACCCTACTTTGTACGTTCATATTAAAAATACGAAGACAACAAAGGAGTTATGGGAAAAGTTAAAATCTATGTTAGATGATAACGGTTTTTCGAGAAAGATAACCCTACTTCGTCATTTAATATCTATCAGGCTGGAGAATTCTGATTCAATGACTTCGTATGTGACTCAAGTTATTGAAACATTGCAGCGGCTGAGTGGAACGGGATTCAAAATAAATGAAGAATGGATTGGATCATTATTATTGGCGGGATTACCAAAAAAAATTTTCACCTATGATTATGGCGATAGAACACTCAGGTATTCCGATCAACGCAGATGTCATAAAAACAAAGTTACTTGATATTGAATCGCCAGGTATGAGTGGAACAGAATGCAATGGGGCTTTTGCAGCTAAAGTTTGGCATAAGAACAAAACTGGCAACAATAGCAAGAATTACTCTATGGCTAGATCATCAAATGTCAAAGTGACAGGTGGTAAACAAAACATAACCTGCTATAAATGCAAGCATCCTGGACACTATAAAAATCAGTGCACCTATGATGAAAAATATAAAAAAACGCAAGCAATCCAATGTGTTTAATGCAGTATTCTTGAGTGCAAAGTTCAGTAGTTCGGACTGGTACGTTGATTTGGGAGCAAGCACACACATGACTCCGAATAAAGAGTGGTTGTTGAATGTGTCGAGCAAACCCCGTGTTGAGGAAATAGTGGTTGCAAATAAAGATAAAATACCAGTTGAATGTAGTGGTGATGTTTCTATCACTTCAATTGTGAATGGTATTGAGTATGAAATACCAGTTACGGAAGTATTATACATACCAAGCTTAGTGACTAACTTACTGTCAGTCAGTGAGCTAATGAATAAAGGGAATTAAATATTGTTTGAAGAACAGTGATGTCTTATCTATAACAAACAGAATGAGCTAGTAGCTATAGCGGATTTGATCGAGGGAGTAAACAAGTTAAAGACTTTGGAAGTTGGGTGTTTGTTGACAGCAGCTACAAGTATTGTATGGCACCAGAGATTTGGACACATTAATAGCGAAGACCTCAACAAAATGAATGAAGGTGCTGTGGTTGGAATGTCATACAAGGACAAGTCTCACATTAGCAAGGAAACATGTGTGGTTTGCTGCGAGGCTACCATTTTGTCATATTGGTGGCAGGAGCACAGAGGTACTTGACAGGTGCATGCAGATCTTTGTGGGCCGATGGAGATCAATTCAGTATGAGGCTCGAAATATTTTTTGCTGTTTGTTGATGACTTTAGCCGGATGGCTTATGTTTATTTTTTAAACACTAAAGATGAGACCTTCAATTGCTTCAAAGAGTTTAAGTCGTTGGTGGAAAATCAAACTGGCAGAAACATAAAAGTGTTGAGAACGGATAATGGTTTAGAATTCTGTAGTAAGGAATTTGAGAAGCATTTACAAGATGCAGGGATTGTACTTCAGAAAACCAATCCGTACACGCCCGAACAGAATGGTCTGTGTGAACGACTTAACCGAACAATTGTTGAAAAACCCAAATGTTTGTTGTTTGATGCAGATTTAAAGAAAAAGTTTTGGACAGAGGCGGTGCACACTGCAGTATATCTGAGAAACAGTTCTTTAGCATCACGGTTGAACAACAGAACACTGTTTGAGTTGTGGACTGGTCAGAAACCAGTTGTCAGTAACTTGCGCATCTTCGGCAGTAAAGTCATGATGCATATTCCCAAACAAAAGCTTTTGAAATGGGATAAAAAAAATTGATGCAATGTGTTCTTGTTGGTTATGCTGACAATGTCAAAGGTTACAGGTTATACAATCCCAACAACAATGTTGTATCAATCAGTAGAGACATAGTTGTGATTGAGATGGGGATACAAAAGGAGATGCCTGTAAACATTGAGACAGGACCCCAACTGAATGCATGTTCAGTGGTGGACAGTAATATAACAGCAGAAAACATGCAGCACGATGTTATAAAAGAATGTTCAGATGGATCTGCAGAATATTCTGATGAAATGGAATTTTTTGGTGTATGCAATAAATTAACCCTAGTTCCTGATGAAGTTCAAGACGAAATTGCTCCAACCTGTGATGAGTCATCGGATCAAACATCTTCAGTTGCTTCGCAAACAAAGCGGATCAGGCATAGGCCAGACAGGTATGGCTTTGGTAATATGTGAGACACACGTGAGCAGAACAGCGGTGGAGAAATTAACCTCGATGAGGCATTACATGGACCTGAAAGCATACAATGAAAGGAGGCAATGGAATAACTTCAATCGTTCGAAAAAAATGAAGCTTGGGCGTTGACAGATGTTCCTGAAAATTGTGCAGGGGTTCAAAGTAGGTGGGTGTTTAAAAAGAAAGCAGACAGTGAAAATAAAATGTGTTTTAGAGCAAGGTTAGTGGCGAAGGGTTATTCGCAGCATGCTGGCATTGACTATGAAGAAACTTTTTCACCAGTAGCGAGGCATTCCACATTGAGGATATTGTTTGCTTTAAGTGTGCAATTAGGTTTGGACATTATGCATTTGGACGTTAAGACCGCATTCCTTAATGGTTTTCTGAAAGAAACTATATATATGGTAAATCCTGAAGGTTATGTGTCAAATGTGCCATGTGGTAAAAAGTTATTGTTATTAAAGAAAGCAATATATGGTTTGAAGCAGTCTTCAAAAGCATGGTACCAAAGAGTTAGGGATTGTTTACTAAGTCAAGGGTATAATAAAAGCAAACTTGAACCATGCGTATTTACAAAAACTGTAAATGGTTTAAAGATAATTGTCACAATATATGTTGATGATTTTTAAATTTTCTCAAATGATGTAAATGAAACTGTAAAATTGAAGGGTCTATTAAATTCACAATTTAAATTAAAAGATTTAGGTCAGGTAAAACTATATTTAAGTATGAAAATAGATAAATATAATGATGTGATAACATTAAGTCAGGAGCAGTATATAAATTAACTGTTGACAAGGTTTAACATGGTTGAATGTAAGACAGTGGACACTTCTAAGGAATGTAAGTTAAATATTGAGAAATCAGTTAATTGTAATACAGATTTTCCATATTAAAGACTATTTGGGAGTTTAATGTACCTGGCTGTATTAACAAGACCCGACATAGCAATTGCAGTTAGCTATTTAAGCCAATTTAACAATAGTTACTCAGATATGCATTGTAATTATGCTAAGATGATTGTAAAGCATTTAAAGAAAACAAAACACTATTGTTTGAAATATACTACAGATAATATTGGGTTGGAAAGATTTGTCGATGCAGATTGGGAGTGTGATATAGTAGACAGAAGGTCTTATACTGGTTNATGTGATAACATTAAGTCAGGAGCAGTATATAAATTAACTGTTGACAAGGTTTAACATGGTTGAATGTAAGACAGTTGACACTTCTCAGGAATCTAAGTTAAATATTGAGAAATCAGTTAATTGTAATACAGATTTTCCATATTAAAGACTATTTGGGAGTTTAATGTACCTGGCTGTATTAACAAGACCTGACATAGCAATTGCAGTTAGCTATTTAAGCCAATTTAACAATAGTTACTCAGATATGCATTGTAATTATGCTAAGATGATTGTAAAGCATTTAAAGAAAACAAAACACTATTGTTTGAAATATACTAAATATAATATTGGGTTGGAAAGATTTGTCGATGCAGATTGGGAGTGTGATATAGTAGACAGAAGGTCTTATACTGGTTTTTGTTTTACTATGGCTGGTTCTGCTATCTCTTGGCAAAGTAAAAAACAAAGAACAGTGGCTCTGTCAAGTACAGAAGCCAAAATATGGCTCTCTCAGAGGCATGTAGAGAGGCTGTATATTTACAAAAATCAAAAGATAAAATAATAGGGGGTTTATGTATGATTACTTTACATTACGATAATCAGAGTGCATTGAAACTATCTACAAGTCCTTATTCACATCAGAGGTCTAAACACATTGATGTGAGGTATCATTTTGTTCGTGAGTCTGTTTTTTATGGTTTATTTTATTTTCGAAGACGGTAGACCTAAAACAGTTTCTGTGCATTTTTAACAAATTTAAAACAAAGTTAAAAAGTATAATTATGAATAAAAAAGAAGAGTTGCTTTGAAATAAGCAGCAAGCAAAATAAAACAATATACCTTTTTAGTTCAATTTCTATTAATACATATAATACTACACGGCAGAATTAATAAACACATTCATAATTCATCAGAGGCAATGCAAAAAAAATATGTTAGTTTTTTTTTTACAGAATAGTATCATCTGCTCAACTTAGCTTGACTGGAACGCTCCTTTTATAATAGCATTTTATTATATACAAATAGTCAGGTGTATATAATTATAATAATTGCACTTAGATTGTTAAGTTTCTAAGTTACTTATTTCGTTAATAGACAGACAAATCTGATGCATTGTACATTGTTCTGACAAAAATAATAGGTTAATGCAGTATAAAACATGGCATTTCTTTCATGAAATTACTAGTGGCACTGCGGCAGCTTGCAAAATTATTGGCGACATGAAAGGGTAAGTTTTTAGATCTAGTTAACAGGAAATATGTAGTTATACCATGTGCAATTCCATAAATGTTATTCTTTGAAGATAAGAAATGAAGCGAGCCAGCACACAATTACGATTCTATGGAAGTAAAATTTTAACTCTGAAGTGTGCATATTTATGGTGCATGTGTACATCCCAGACATTTTTTACATTCCTGTTGTTACAAAAGTTTGTTAACACGTGTTTGTTAAATAAATTGTATGTACTGTAATTACGAATAGTACTATTAAAGTGTGTGATCTACGCTGTAGAAACTCGTGGCACACAAAAGTGCCAAAAAAATAAAGGCATGAGAAGAAGTTTTGATGCAAATTGTAAACACACGGTTATAAAATGTGTTAAAGAAAACAGTTTGCCAGCAGCACAACAGAGATTTGGCATTTCTGGAAAAAATGTACATGATTGGTTGAAGAATAAAGCAAAGTTAAAAAATGCAACTTCACTTAAAAATAATTTCGTGGGCAGACATCTGGGAGATACATGGATATTGACAAGTGTGTTGAGTATGTGCGGGAAAAACGAAATGAAGGATTTCCAATAACAAGAGAAGTGATCCAACTGAAAGCCTTAGAATTGGCACAAAAAATGTACGTACCAAGCTTATGATCTATTTATTTTAAAGCTGAGAAAATAGCATGACTACCTTTTAAGTCAAATAGGAAATGCTGATGAGACCGCTGCCTATTTTGATATGCTAACCAATACCACAGTACATGAAAAGGGTTCAAAATCTGGTGTGTGTAAAACTACTGGTAATGAAAAATTAAGGGCGACTGTCATGCTAAGTGTTCTGGCTGATGGTTCAAAGTTACAACCATTTGTGATATTGCGGAGAAAAACATTTACCAAAGGAATGCCTTCAGGAGTGTTAGTTGTTTGCCAAGAAAAAGGTTGGATGACAGACCAGCTCATGTTGAAATGGTTTGAGAAAGCGTGGAATCTGCGACCTGAAGCAATGCTATGCAAGAGGGGAATGTTAACTCGGGATTCGTTCAGAGGACATCTGACTGAGGCAGTTTAGAATAAGATTAAGGAACTCAACACCGATCTTGTAATTATACCTGGAGTGATGACTAGTCAATTGCAGGTATTAGATGTAGGTGTGACTAAGGCCTTCAAAGACAAACTTCGTCAACAGCATACAGAGTGGCTGCTTAGTGGGGCTCGCACATTGACACCAACAGGAAAAATCCAAATGTCATCCGTGTGTCAGCTGCTGGAGTGGATTCTAACAGCTTGGAGATCAATCAGTCAAGAATCAATTGTTAAAGGTTTCAAGAAGTGTTGCGTTACTAATGAACTTAATGGTACCAAAGATGACATTTTATGGGACACCAAAGACAAGAGTGAAGGTGAAACCATCAGTGAAGAGAATAAAACCACCAACATGTACAGAATCTAAGTTCAGTATTTAATTTTTTATTTGGGAAATATTTAGTGTGTAAATTAAAAGAGTTAATGTTACTTGAAAGATTTTGGGACACTGAGAAAATTTAATTGAACATAAAATTATATAAAACTTAAAGTTTATATTAACCTACTATTTTTACCCACTCCAAACTTTTTTCCAGAGTTAGAACCATACAATCAATAGTCTGACTACATTCGGGACAATACGGTAATATTTCAAATTGCCAATTTCTCTCACAGACAATAACTAAAATACACCCTTAAGCTGCTAGGACTGAAAATGTTTGGCTGTATAAAATTCTTTTCATTACACTATACTGTAGTTTAAATAAATTACCAACACCAGCTACCTATTTCTCTAAAATTTTCAGGTTTTCCCTAACCATTTTTTAATTCTCTGACTTTTCCCAGTTTTTCAGATTTTCTAGACCATACTAACCTTCCTACTGGTGTTAGTGTTGAATATACATTTTTGCTTATAAGTGCTGCCAATGTTATATTACAATACAGCCAACTTCTTGAAAATTGGTAATGTAAAATTCCATTGCAGATGTCTTTAATGAATGTGGATGTTGGTATTACTGCAAGCTATATGTAACTCTGCTGAGTTAAAGAAATTTAATAAAACAGGACAGCACTCAAGTGTTGAGAAAAGTGGGGGTGTCTGCGTAAACAATGTCGCAGTGAGAGGTACTAACCGGCGCCTGGAGGTGGGGATGGCCACAGACGCAGCACTCTCCCCGGACGACAGCAGCAACTCAAGGTGGAAGTCGTCAGTGGTGCGCACTGCAGCCACATCATCCAGGGGGAACCTGCGCATGCTGCGCACCCGGCCGCACACCCAGTCTAGCAGGCTGTACTTTGTCACCACTGCCTTCCCCTCGTGCCGGTCCAGCACCCAGTCCTGCCACATCACCATTATCACTCACTACACACACTCATATTTAACTGAGTATTTTTTAAAGCTATGCTTAGGATCTAAATTCCCCCTCTCATGTTGTGTTCTGGCACTGTACGTAACATTAGCATTGCCACGTACCTTCTCACTATATGTCTCATCCAAGCGGAAAACAAAAACTTTTAGGAGAGTAAAGTGTTAATAGTAATATGGAAATTTGTGCTATTATGTGTACAAACAAACCCTTAAGACTTCAGTAGCCATAAATTCACATATTACACTCTTAATGTCAGGTCTCTGAACTATTTTTATTAATTAGCTGCCAAGTTAGTTGGGAGCATGAGTGTAGTTACGGGCAGCAATTTTTTTTTCAACGGTTGAATTGAGAAGTGCTCACTTTACCATGAATAAATAACCTTAAACAGTTTGTAAATACAGTAATAAACTGTATTTACCAATGTACCACTCACACGTTACTTCTCAGAAACTAATCTGGAAGGTTGGGGTAGGGTCTTACATGGAGATTAAGAATTCAGCATTCCTACGGCCATTTTGTGCGTTTGAGACCTCAAAGCGCATGAGGTCGAAAGCTGACACTTGCTTGCTCACAACTTGCCTTATCACATCTACAAGCAAGGCACTTAACTGGTTTTCAGTCTTCCAGTAAGTGATCTTATATTTTCATGGCTTGCTAATAAAGATATCAGTATGATGTGTGTCTAACGGCAACTGTAAAGTTCCTGTACAGAAAATCTAGCAACTAAAACTGATTCCGGAAACGTAAGTTCAGCCATTTTCACACCCAAAAAAATAACCTTTGGAAGTTAAGATGAGAACACGAAACTTGTCTTTGTGCAATAAATGTTTCTTAAATGCTTTTCGAGTTAAGACACCACTATAAAATATCCAACCTATAAAATATCCAACCTATAAAATATCCAACCGTTTTTAAATTGTTTTTTCTACCAAACTTATGTGATGCATTTCATGTGGCTGCCAGGCACACCCCTCAAGGTTTTGGAAAATAGTCAGATTTGTCATAACAGAGGAGCGCATGGCTATGACAGTTACGTAACATTTATAGAAACCCAGGATATATTTGTTACAGGAGGTGGAGTGGGAGCATGGCTTTTAGGCTGGGCCACAAGCATGCAGCCTCCCTGGGGGGCAAACAGTCCACATTTGAAGTTTTCATTAATGTCTATAAAGTTCTCAGGCTTTCACAGCCATTGTCTGTATATTCTTGGCTTATGGGTTGTAGCAGCGTCAAAGTAGTTTTTTTCCCCCCAACATTTAGGTAGACACTGCAGCCTCCATCCTCAGGGGGAAAGTAGCAGCAGTAACTGATTACCTATTGAAGCTCTGATTATAATTATTTTTTCCTAACGTACCCTAATTCTAAGTGTTAAGTGTGAGCCCGAGGTAGGGATGGGAGCTAAGTGCGTCTCAGTGCTAGACCCATGTGCCTACAAGAGAAGGAGTTCATGCAAGTAGGTATGCATCGCTGCAGCCATTGAGACGATGACTACCTCCCCAAGTGTACCTATAGTTAACCTATAACTAAAATGAGAAAGGGAAAAACCGGCATACATACCGTAAAACTTTTTTTTGACACAATAGAATTAAAAATTGTTACATGCATTAATAGAAAATGCTCCAGGAGACAAGAGGGGTTGGATCCATGCTCTTTATTAATGGGAAAGAAAAAACTATTACAAAGGGGGCGGGACGACATCATTTTTTATTTTATTTATTTGACGCTGGCTTAACCAGAGTGACGCTTGCACATCGCTCTGGTGAGAAGAGTAGCGCGACTGTGCCTCTCTCCCCTAAAACCCCAGTAGATCCTGAAAACTCAAAAGAAAACAATGAGCTGCCAGCAAGTGTTGACTGCTGCCAACACTAACTGGCTTTTACTAATTCTAAGAGAGACGAAAAATAACCTGCGAGGAAAATAAAATAAATTAATATTCTAAATAACCTAAGTCCACAGGGACATGAGTGTGTTCATTCCTGTGCTATCTCTTAGCAGGAAGCCTCTGTAGCCATGGGCTGTAACAGTATATTTTTCCACCTGTATCGCTGCAAGTACACGGAGCTAGGCTTGTGGGGCCGTCACCAGCTGCATCAGAGAACCTGTCGCCTTGGAATCGGTTGTCGGTCATTAGGCCAATCGCAAACTATAGCAGTTGGATGGGAAGTGTGTAACAAAGCACTGACCTAATAATATAGTATAAGCTAATCCTGAGTTGTCCCTTCAGAACTTCTCATGTTATTCTAAAGCTGTATGTTAAGAACACAGAGCAGCTTGCTAAATTACATAGAATAAGCCTAAATATTACCTTAAGAAGCTGCGCAGATGCTATTATGATAGGCCTGGCAGTGTGTTATATGCAGGGCTAAGGGAGCCTGTGTGCTAGAAGCAACTTCAGTTGCTTATAGCGCTGAGAGGCATCGATGTCATAGTCCTCAAGGGCAGTTATGAGAGAATTGGTATGGTACTCATTAGATTCATAGAAATGCTGAGTCTATTTACGAAAGATTTCTTGCAGCATCTCTTGATTTAGTTCTGCATGCAAGCATCTAACAGGAATATATCTGGGTGCATTTGTGGCCAATCGGAGCCATTTATTTTTAACCACCTGCAGTGAATTTGTGTGTGTGCGTGCGTGCACAGTAGGCCCAAGCTGGGGTTGCACAAGTGATACTGGGATGAATCCTTGACTGATATAATTGTATCCCATTTTTCTGCGACAAACCAGAGTCGTGGGATATAAGTGAATACAAAGCTGACCTGCATCCATAAGCAAGATCTCTCTTAGCTTCCACATGGCGCCATCATGTCAGCTTACTATCCATAACTAGGCCGAGGTATTTAACCCCATCTTTAAACAGAATATCCTTCCCAAAGAGAGTGAGAAGTGGCAGATTGGGAGAAATGTTTCGGCTAGTGAAGACATCTGCCTCGCATTTACCCACATTCATTTTAATTCGCCACAGGCAAAAATAATTTTTGAGCCCATTGAGCTGTGCCTGCGCATGCTGAGTGGTTGAGTTCTGCACTGTGAGATCACGTATAGATGACTGTGTCATCAGCATAAACTCCTAAATTAATATGCCAGTTAGGGGGCCGCAGAATGTCATGGGTGTAAATATTATATAAAACTGGACCTAATATGCTGCCCAAGGGGACTCCAGCCCTAATTATTTTCATGTCTGAAGTCGCTCCTTCGATTGAGACAGCAAATAACTTAATATATTCAGGAAATTGTTTCTTATATAAATTATAAAGAAGCCCTTCATGACAAACCACGTCAAAAGCCTTTTCAACACCTAAGAATACTGCTACAGTGAAGTGGCACCAATTAAATGTATTAGTTATGTGCTCTGACAATCTGACAAACTGCTCATTGGGAAAAATATTTGCTTCACAAACATGATTTTCTAGGCACCGCAGTAAAACATGATCGGGAATCTTAGATAGGGAACTGAGCAGACTGATGGGGGGGATAATTCTGTAGCTAAGTCGGGTCTTTGCCCGGTTTAGGAAATACAATGACTGTGGCACATTTCCAGGAGGTGGGGAAGTGTGCAAGATTAAAATTTGCATTAATGCACTCGGTTATAGCTTCAAGTTTGCTGTCAGGAAGCTGCTTGAGAACTATAGCCTGCAGGGAATCAAACCCAGATGCTTTGCGTGACTTCATACATTTTATAATACATTTGACTTCATCGGCATGCATGGGTTCAGGCCCAGCCACTGAAGACTGCTGCAAACGCATTCAGAGGTCCCTATAAATGTGAGCCACAAATGCTAGATCACACGGATCAGCATTGGGCTGGAAAGCTAATTCTTGGTGAGCGGCCACAATTTCATTTTAACCTTTTTGCTGGGGCATATAGTCCATACCTGCAAATTTTTATAAATGTCTTTGTCATGTGCCACAAGTAGGTTCGCTGGGTGCATGAACACAGTAATTATGTTGCTCCTGGTGTCTAAGTAAACTATTCCCAATGGCTGTACGCAGGAGACAGCCCCAAGCGGGATGTTTAGCATTTAAATTGCCAACATGGAGTATAAAACTGGGGTATCATTAATTAATTCATTATATCTGTGCATACAAGAGTGTGGCCTAGTGGGCAGTAAACCGAATAAATTGCAACTTGTTGTTTACCTAGTTTAACTTTAATGCCCACTACTTCAAGAGTTTAAAGTTGCTGCTGTTTAGCAGTAGTACACATGATAGATATATGTATTAAAACTCTGCCACCAAAATTATCTCTGTCTTGATAGCATTTATAACCTGGGGGTGAAAATCTATACTGTGGGTGCAAATGTGTTTCATTAATAGCTATAATGGAAACCTGGTGCAGAGAAATAAAATCTATCAGCTCTTGTTTCGTATTGCGAATGCCATTTACATTCCAATGAGAAATGATATTAATTAAACTAAACCTATAAGAAGGCAGACTGGTGTTCTGCCCTGTGGCAACCATCTGAGGACTTGGGAAGCACCGTTAAGACAAAACCTACGAGGTCCTGCCACTTGTCATCTTGTCCTTATGTTGGGTCTGTCCAGATGATCAAAAACTTAAAGAGACACTCTAATATTTCTACTAGAGCTGGAGATTTCTGCGCAATGGGGCTTGCCTCGATTAAATGAAATAAAGTGGCAGTTTCAGCTCTGCTGACAGAGGTCGGAGTGACAGGAGTACTTGTCTCCATGCTGGTTATGCAGTCCAGGACGGGAGCAGGCACATGATTGGCCGAGGGCTGAGCAGCCGCTGGGGGCGAGGGAGGGGGCTGGGTAGCTGACTGCTGCTGTGGGAGAGTGGCAGACTGCTGCGGAGAAGTTTTACCCTGTTTTTTGCAAGTGGTTTGGCTAGCTTTTCCCTTGTTGAAGACTTGGGGGGAGGGCTTGATATTGGCTCCTAGGGCATGGAGATTTGGCCAGAACAGGGAACTCAAGCTCATTATAGGTTAATACATTATTATAAGTGTTCGCAGTTGGAACAGATGGGTTTTGTGCAAACTGAGGATTGGGAGCATCTGGAGTCTCTGCTCTAAACAGCAGTCCACTGTTCATGAGCTGGCTGTGCCCAGGAGTAGCATTCGAGCGAAATTGTGGTCTGGGCGGGGGGCAGCTGAGACTACCTGCTTTGTTGTTGGCATTAGTCGAAAGGCAGGAAGCGCCACTTCTCTGCCTTATAAGCAGTGCAGCCCCTGTATTTAGCTACGTGGTTGCTGCTCCAACCAACACNAGCAGTGCAGCCCCTGTATTTAGCTACGTGGTTGCTGCTCCAACCAACACAGCGCCTAAGTGACTTGTCGTCCTTATTTGAAAGTGTTCAGTCCACTGTCTTATGGGCCTGTCCCCAGAGGCAGCTGCGAGCTGCGGCATGACACGCCTTACTTGAGTGGCCAAATTGCAGGCTGTTGCTGCAATGCGCAGGGCCATCGGTGAGTTGGTAGTCCTCTACTTTTATTACCAATCCGCATAGGCCGCAGAGTTAGTAGATTGTCCGGGTCCGGGAATGCTCATTGTTGGGAAGCTCAACAATAAACATATGGAGTGGCTGCCTGTCTCGCAGGAAGTACTTAGATGCAATTGAGATGGGCTCAAAGCTCAGAGCCCGCAGCTCTTCGCAAATGAAATTGATAGGCAAGGACTTATCCAGGTTTTTTATGGCCACTTTAAGTGGCAGTTCACTTTGGGATATTAAGACACTGAAGGTCTCGAGAAAGCAAATAGCAGTCATGTAGTCGTCAAACTACTTAGGCAGGTACTGCACTCCCTGCGGTACCACACAATTGAAGGTGGATTCTTTCAAATTTGGCCTAAAAAGGTGGCACACTGAGGTGTAATCACACTCCTTCGTGTGATATATAGTAATCTGCAGCAGATCTAGCCCTTTGGGCTGGTAGAGGGCGCTGGTGGCACAATTCCAGAGGTGGAGGGGGCGGTTTCAGCATTCATTTCATAATTCGCAGCAAGCGGGGCAGTGTTGACGCCAAAGTTTCGCTTTTTGTGGGACTTGTCCAGTTGTTGGCTGTCATTGGCTGGCGCCATGATAAATGGCCCCCCTTCAAAGGCCTGAATAATTAGGAAACTATAAGGCCTAAACTATCCTAGAAAAAATACAGCTCTCCATAAACTGGCCCCTCTGACTGTTCCTCTCTACTGCAAACAAAGTTAGGAGAGATCAGCTGCTTGAACCACAATTAACACTAGTCCCTAGCTAAGGCAATATTAACTGTGCATGGGTTCTAAAAATAACACAGAACTGGTGTTACAGAAACTCGCAGTCCTATTTGAACTAAAATCCTACTTCAAGCAACAGTAGGACGTAGAAAGCTGCTCGCGCACAGCTCTACAGTACTGAACAACTAGCACCTTCCGCAATACTTTTTAAGGCTAACAGAAGATGCGAGACAGCTCTGAATTTTTTTATAACCTACCTTAAATCTAAGAGGAGAGTTGGGAGGTCCTGGGAAGGGATAGTACCTAAGTGCATCTCAAGACTTAGCCCCATACGACTAGGCATGCAGAGAAGATTCTAACTACAAGGACACATGTTCGCGGCTTAACTGGGATTGGGCAAAATATGACCGCGTTTGAGGCCATGCTTACCTCCCATGCTAACCCAACTGCTCTACAAAGGGAGGGGAAAACCTGTCATAGACACCATAAAAACCCCTTGACTGAAAATAATTGCAGGATTGCATGCAATTTCTCAAGAAGAAAGACATTTCTACTACAATAGAGGAAAGGATGGGATAACCTTTATTAAAGGATGTTTGAAACACAAGAAGAAAACAACTGATAAAGGGGAGTTTTATTTCATTTGGTCGCTGCTGNCTTTATTAAAGGATGTTTGAAACACAAGAAGAAAACAACTGATAAAGGGGAGTTTTATTTCATTTGGTCGCTGCTGGTGTTCTTGAATGTGACCAGAGCTGTGGGGGGTACAACAAATCTGGTGGAGGGTGGAGTGCGCAAATACTGCATGTTTAGGGAAGTAGTCAGATGACAGTTTGTGTAGAACTGTTAATTCAGGAGCCACGTGGAAGCCATTGATTAGCACTAGGTCCAAAATATCAGGCTAGCATTGTAGGTTTGTTGGGTCGAAAGTGGGTTCAGGCAGGACGAGCATAACATAGACGGCGGGGTTCATGTGGTGAAAAAGTGTACAACCATTGACCGAGCATGTGCGACAATTCCACACATTATGCTTGGTGTTTAAATTGCAGGCAGCAATCAAAGTGTGCATGATATTTGTCAAGACTTTTAGATCTGTATCTGTAAGTGTGTGGCCTGGCAGGCAATAAACTGAATAGAAGGCTGTGTGTTGCCTGCCTAGTTTAATTTCTGCGCCTATAGCATCTATTGTGGCAAGCTGTGGCTGTTTAGCCGCGTCACATTTAATAGAATTATGAATGAGAACGAGTACTCCGCCACCGTGGTTGTTCTCTCTGCCTTTATGGAAAATTTTATAGTTTGGAATACTGAATTAATCACAAGGTTGCAAGTGAGTTTCATTTATTGCAACCAGAAGTAATTGTTGCCTGAGTAAGTAATCTATGAGTTTGTGATTTTTGTTGTGAACTCCATGCACATTCCAGTATAAAGATTTAATTTTGTGAAGCGCAAGGTTTGACTGTGTAATGCAGTGTTAGGCAGCATTTTCAGTCAAATCCGTGGCAAGAGTGAGTGAGAATCCCACAGTCGCCACAGATTTTGTCTCGTAGTCAGAGTTTGTATCTCCGCAGATGAGGAGTATTTGGCACAGGGGTGTTAGTAAATTATTAACGAAAGAATGGTTCTTCATCGTTTCATTTTTCATAATCAGTGCTGTGACTTTTTCCAATGATTGTGGCTCTGATTTAGAGCTTCATGTACTCACAGAGTCGGTTTCCATAGTCTTGTGACATCATGCAGTCTGGAATGGGAGCTGCCTCCTGATTGGCGAGAGGGTTCTGGCTATCAGGGCGCAGTTGCACATTGCTGCTCTTGTCTGCAGATGGGGTGGGTGCTGTGGCTGACTGCCATGTTTATTCTGGGTTTGAGCAGACTTTTGCCCTTCCCCATGTTTTTCCACTGTGGAGGCTGTGGTGGGCGCTGGTACGGAGTTTGCAATTGCAAGTATGATGTCTCATACTCCGCATACTGTGTCAGTGGCTGGTAAAAGTTGTTCACTTGCACTGTCTGCTGCTAGTTTTGTGCGAAGTGCGGCACAAAAGTGTTGCGGATCGGCTTGTTGATCTTGTCAACTTGTGTTTACGCATTGTTAGGCATGGAAGGGGGGGGGGTGGTACACTGGTGTATCTGCCTGTTGGCCTTGGGGCCCGAACAGGGCTGCTTGCAGTGGAATTACGATTTACAAATTCTCATCCGCCCTACTATGACTTACGCAGCGCCAGTATGGGCCTACTGCACACAGTCACACCTGACTACGCTACGAGAGCAAAACAAATGCCTCAAGATTGCTGCTCATGCCCCAAAATATATTCCTGCTCGGGAATTACACATTTAGCTACAACAGCCCCTGTCATTTGACGTTATTAAAAACAGCACACAAGTCATTTTACGACAGCTGCCAGGATAATACAAAACCCACTAATCTCTGCACTAGGAGATTGCGATCCCGAAGTCACACACAGATACAAGAGACCAATATCGCTGCTGGCGCATAGATCGCCTTAGCAAGGCTGGCTTCACAAATTCCCACAGCGATTATTCGTGATAGGCACAAGCCCAAATATAAATAAACACTATTATACACTAGTAATACTACCCCACACATTACATTAACCATTCTTTAATTAAAATATGCGACCTGGACTGTCTCAAAAGCTGCGCATGTACAGCCAACAGGTTCTCTGCCAGCCCGCATGGCCATTGGCCAAGGCGACAGCCAATAAGGGTTCAGTTTCCCCTCACAGCAAGATCCAAGACTGTGACTACACCTTAAGCCTTCAAGATAGAGCACCTTGAAAATGAAGAAGGCACTTCAAGGTGAAGAAGTTAAAGTTCTCGCACAACACACTTCGGTCACGCTGCAGGGGGCTGTGGTGCACCATGTAATGGCCAACTGGTACTGCGAAAATGCTCTATCGTGCACTACTATGCACCTGCTCTCGTGGCAGGCTATCCACCTAGGGAGTCTCCATTCCCCCATCCCTTCTCTTTCCTTATTTTTGTTTCAGGTGTTTATTGGGAACACCGGAAGGGGTGTGCACAATTGCGCACTCCATCCTCCACCAGATTTGTTGTACCCCCCATAGCTCTGGTCACATTCAAGAACAACACCAGCAGCGACCAAATGAAAGAAAGTTTCCCCTTATCAATCTCTCTCTTCTTGTGTTTCAAAGACCCTTTAATATAGGTTATCCCATCCTCTATTCTAGTAGAAATGTGTTTCTACTTGATAAATTGCAAGTAATCATGCAATTCTTTTCTATAAAGGGGTTTTTATGGTGCCTATGATGGTTTTTCCTCCTCCCTTTCTAGATCAGTTAGGTTAAAATGGGAGGTAAACATGGCCCCAGTTGCGGCCATGTTTAGCCCAATCCCAGTAAAGCCGCGAGCATGTGTCCTTGTAGTTAGAATCTTCCCTGCATGCCTAGTCGTATGGGGCTCAGCCCTGTGATGCACTTAGGTCCTATCCCTACCCAGGACCTCCGACTCTCCTCTTAGATTTAAGGTAGGTAGGTTAGAAAAAAAGGAAAGAAAAATCATGTAATTAGTTATTGCTGCTACTTACCCCCGAGGATGGAGACTGCATGCAAAGTCTACTGAAACGTCGGGAAAAACAACTTTGATGCATCTACAACCCATAAGCCAAGAAAATTTTGTTAATGTCGTTCATGTTTTCCATAGACTAGCAACTTTCTAAGCACTAATTACATTAGAAAACTAACAGCACATTTACCATATTTATGCAGATTCTGTGTTTAAATCTCTTGTCTATTTGTGTTGCACTCAGACTGTACCAGTTGAGTGACAGCTTCCACGCTTGTTACCGAGAGCCCTGCAGGTAGTAAGGCACTTTGCTGCATAGCAAAACTGCCTAAATCACAAACATACTTAAACACCCACCCTATTATAAAGATGCCAATTTCTTTCCCCCCAAAAATGGGGGATATTTATTTCCAGTATACACGATATAACTCTTGCAATTTTTTTGGTTTTGCAACATAGTATAGCTTGCGCAATACAGCTGTCACTAAATTTTATATCTGAATATATAAAAGTATTACTTTCCTTGGAGGATTTTTAGGTTGTTGGATGCAAACCCTACACAGGGGCAGGTGGTATATGAGTAATGATATTCTTGCATCTCTGCTGAAATAATGTAGTACAAGCAGAGTGCAAGAACTGAGTGAGATAGAATAAAAGGCATGGGTAAGATCACATGGTTTCATCTGGAACAGTGTTTGTACCTGTCCCCAATGACGACAATAAGGTTGCTTGCACACGCACCAACATTTCACTGGTGCCGGCGTCGAAAGGTGTTCTTGCACACGTACCTGCATTAACCAGATTTTATAGGTGCCGGGACTGGCATAGCCGGTAGTTTGGTTTCAGAAACCACGGTGGAAATATGAATCGTAGGACCCGATTTTTGAAACTATCGGAATAATTACGCTAGTGGATTGACCCCATATTTTCATTCCAGTTGAGCCACGGTGGTATAGTGGTTAGATTACTCACATCCCATCTAGGCAAACCAGGTTCGATTCCCGGCAGAGTGGCTTCTCGGGGATCTCCTGTTTTCCCCACCTTTGCATTTTGGTGCCACTTCATACTCGCCTAATTTCACTCTCATCGGCTCTCAAGACCTTGAAGTTTAGAGCTGGCCAAATCTTTCCACTCCACTCCATTCCGGTGGCAAGTGTCGGAATACCAAAATGCATATTTTTGAGATGGCAGAAGCGATTGTTGGAATGAAATCATGAAACGTATTTGATTTTCAAGGAATCGATATGACAACTTGGCATTGTTGCATTTTGTCTCTTGTCACCGACACTGGATCAATAATGTTAAAACTATTGGGATAAGAAATTTTTTTTATAATACACAAAGATTTTCTACTGGATGAGGTTCTGCTCAATTTCTATTTTAAAAAAAAATACAAAAATATCTAAGATGGTGGCAAAGATGTACTTGATAGATTATTTACTGACAGTGTGTGCAAGATTAAATTCCATATTCACAAGGCTTATAAATTCACAGGAATTCTACAATAATGAGTTACGTTTCGGATGGTTAAGTTTGTTAAAAGAACACATACTTTACTATATTGTATTACTTATCACAAAAAATAAAATAGCGCTACTCATAATATAGATATTTTAGATTTACTTCAAATGCATTGTAGATTATTAATTTTGTTTCGGGAAATATAACTTAGTCTGTGGTACTTCTATGAATATATTTTCTGTTTCTGACCAACAGAAATTCCGTAAAGATTTGATTTGCACAGGCGTGTGGATGAACACATTTTTCGAGTAGCAGACCACCCCAATATATGACGAACTCAAAATGTTTTCACGTATAGACAGCTGCCTAGCTTTGGGTTATAAGCTAGTTTAGTGTTTTTGACAGTATCAGGTTTTATCACAAAATTGAAATTATTAGTTTTATATTTCAGCTGTTTCAGGTCATGATTTCCTTGATGTTCACAACACTACCATAAATTTTCTTGTGCCAACTTAACATTACATTAATAGGAATTATTCTCAGACTTTTAAAGCAATTATACTTTGATGTGTGGGACGGTCTTAGCTTTTACTCTACTTTGTTGATTANATTATTCTCAGACTTTTAAAGCAATTATACTTTGATGTGTGGGACGGTCTTAGCTTTTACTCTACTTTGTTGATTAGGTAATTTTTTACTTTAGGGGCTTTTCTGAAAATAAGAAAAAAAACTCCAGAAAGTGGTATATTTCGACTNTGTTGATTATATTTAATAATTAACCATAAGAGTGTAAATTTTCACATTTCCTCTATCACCGAATGATATTAACACACAATCTCAAGAGGAATGAGGATTCCGGCAGCTGCCTTGCTGTTGGATTGATTTTGGCACAATACAGCTCTATTCCGGTATATAAATCTGTTATTGAGCGTTCGAAGATTGACTAAGCATTCTGGTGTCATTCCGCTACCGGAAATATTCTGACAATTTCAAAAATTGGGCCCTTTTTTGAAACAGAAGGTTGTATATGTATTGTGCTTCCTGGTTTGCGCCGCCAATATCGTCATGACTTTTACCGAAGACAGTATTGGCTACATCCTACAACTAGGGTGAGAAACATGGAAGAAGTTTCTATACAATTTATGAGAAACTTGAAAATGATGCAACAGAATTTTTAACTATTTCCTAATGAGTAAAACATTCAACTATTTTGTAAAGTACATGTCAGCCAGCATTCAAGGGCAAGATACCGCTACGAGACTGCGTTCCTTGTAACAAAATGCTTCTGGTTACATTTGGGTAAGAAAAATATAAATAGTATTTTTAAATAACAGTTCTGTCGCAGTGTAAATAGGAATTAGAGCTGTAAACAAGTAATATAAAATCCCACAATTCTGAGTATATTTATACGAGGATGAGACTAGAATAACCAATAATTGGATTTTGAATGGTACAACAGTATAATGTAAAAAAATGAATCATAATAGTTTGCTGTGATAAGACATGTTTATTTTTGTGAAATGACAGAATGCTGCAGAGTGATTGATTTATTTACTACAAGCGGACTAGTAGCTATGGTAGCAGCTCGACCTACACGAGCGGAAAGTAATAACGAGCCCATTACAGACCAATTTGCAGACTATTTCATCACTTCAGATGGGACATTACCATGGCAGTACAACACAATATGAGAATTGACAAAATACTGCTTTTGTCACTGCAAACACACTCCCCATACATAAACAGTGCGTATTTTTATATCTATTTTTCAGTTCTGTGTGTGTGTGTGAGTTCTAGACCTATATTACTACTGTAACTCATAGTTAAGGTTGCAAGTAGGCCGCTAGGCTACCAAAAATAAATAAAAGGACAGCAATTCAAGTATTCGCAGTGTAGTACTCGTCACCAGGCGCGCACACACCGAAAGAAGGATGACACATTTTCCACACGGTTGCGAGATAGCGACATTTCGCTGGCTAAGCCAGTTTCATCAGGCGTGTGGAAAACGTGTCGTCCTTTGTGTGTGTGCCTGTCCTTTTATATATTTTTGGTAATTCATGGAGTATTTAACAATAATATGGAACCCAGTCAGAAATATGTAATAATTTTAGCCCACTGAAATCTCATATGCATTTGTTTTTAATCGAATAAATAATTTTGCCACATATGTATGGAAACTCCGTGTATCATACAAGGCATACATAAATATAACAATTTGAGTACATACGAAACTAGAATATACTCTGATCGCCTTACATTATAAATTAGTACACAAATATTCAGTGTGTTTAGGGTTTGTACGGCTCCAAAACAATATATTCTAATATCCTTTATTGCTGATGACATTAGTAACAAGAATGGAGAAATGCAGAATTTTTTTTNCCAAAACAATATATTCTAATATCCTTTATTGCTGATGACATTAGTAACAAGAATGGAGAAATGCAGAATTTTTTTTAATCAAAATCATACATGTGTTATTTCTTATGAAAAAGAAGATTTGCATAGAATTTTTTTTTTGTGCATTTCCACATTTCTTAGTCTTTTACATATTTGGTCTTTTCTATATATGGTATAATAAATAATGTTATAAGGCCAGAACAAAATGGTCAATGGCAAAGACAAAGAACATTATTTTCTGTTTCCTCTCCATGTCGTGAAATTCAGGCTCCANAGAACAAAATGGTCAATGGCAAAGACAAAGAACATTATTTTCTGTTTCCTCTCCATGTCGTGAAATTCAGGCTCCAAAGATTCCAGCCATGTTTTCTGCTTCTCTGTAGGATCTTTTAAAAGTATCAATGATCTTTTCCCACTAACACGCCCTGGTTTCCACCAACTCAATCAGCGTCACAATGTCGTACCTGAGTGTGCTGCGCTGTGTCCACGAATGTGTAATGTGCCGTATGAGCGAGTGAAAACGGTGCAGTGACGGCATTCCCAGAAGATGGTGTGCAAGCGCCAATAAGGAAGCACCGGCCCGGCAGCCAGCATATCGAGGTTACCTTCGGCTGCACTCCGGCAAGCCGGTAGCCGGCCCGGCTTTCTTGCCGTCCCGGATAATGTGTGCAGCTCTCCATAAATACCAATTAAATGTGAGCCATCCAGCGCTGGTGCCGGCATTGTCAGAGCGTGTGCAAGCCGCCTAATACTTTTTTTCCCCCCCATAGATGAGGCTATATGACACGTATGAAAACATAACATTACAATTTACATATAAAGACTGTTCACGATAAAGTGAGCACTTTTGAAATGAACCTTTGAAAAATGCCACTACCCTACCCTACCTGCATATTTTTAACCAGTGTCCTGAGTGGCATATGCCCAGTACAGTTGGTAAGACAGATGGAAAGTAGTTCTATTTTGGCATGCCTCGTCGGATACAAGCGTGCCTCAGGAATCCTGGAGGTTCTACGCGTTATTGAAGTTTGTCAATGCATCTGAGAAGACGTTTTTGTTATTGAAACTGATGAAATTTCTTTGTTTAAGTTGATTTACAAGTTTACGCCTTTTGTTTGTTTCATACAGAGATGATGAATATAACATCTTGGATTTTGATACGTGCTAAACTTTTTGTAAGCAGTGTATTTAACTCTCAATTGTAGCATTTCCTTTGCCTGGAAGTATCCTCAGTTCAGCACGGTGCACACATCACATTCAATAGTATTTTATCATGAATTCATATTTTAACATCCCCAGTCAATGTCTCCCATTACCGGTCAACACACCTGNGATGAATATAACATCTTGGATTTTGATATGTGCTAAACTTTTTGTAAGCAGTGTATTTAACTCTCAATTGTAGCATTACCTTTGCCTGGAAGCATCCTCAGTTCAGCACGGTGCACACATCACATTCAATAGTATTTTATCATGAATTCATATTTTAACATCCCCAGTCAATGTCTCCCATTACCGGTCAACACACCTGTCTCTGTTCTTGATATTTACTAAGAGACGGGTGATGATTTAAATGTCTGTCAGTCAAGTTTGTGCTTCGGTTAGCCCAGATATTACATTTAAATTAGAGGAAATATTTATTATTATGTAAAATTATTATACAGTTCAATATCTTTTGTGGTGTTACTCATCCAAATTACACCTTACTCTGCGCACAATTTCAGAATTAAAAATCTTGTCACTGGTAATACACGAGACTGGGTGCACCAACTATCCTTTATGTACAACCTGTCCCGTAACCCTCTGAATAACTTCTACAATATTCTGATGTAAATGTCTCATGGCTGGCCAGACATGAGTCCAGGTTCACTGGTGTGTGAAGCCCGCGTCTTCCCATGGCACCCGCCTCGACAAACCAGCCAATCAAAAAGCTTTGTTACTCTCTCACCCCTTGGTACAGAATAACGCCTCTTTTTTCTGAAATTACACTATTTATCTTCCTTTTCATTATACAATAATTTCTTACATATACTACAAATTCAATCCTTAAAATTTATTTCTTATTTTATTACATTATAATTCAATACTAGCCTATTTATTATTTTTTTTTACATATTCTGCCCCTTTGAAGACATGGCGTGACACTCAACATCTTGTGGCGGGGGGGGGGGATGTCAACCCTGCTGGTATTCCTAAAGGGGGCTGAGACATACAGACATGTTACAAACCAAATAATTTTCTGCCCAACTCTTGTTCTTACACATTCCTTCTCCAGTCAGCTATTCCTTTCCAAAATTACCCCCCTTTGCCAGTCAGGTTGGTGTGCGAGGTCTGCATCCTACCTCGCCACCCATCCAGGCCAGATGTTACTTCAATGACATTACAATACCTATTTTGATATACTCTTAAACAACGAAATAGTGCATGTCACAATGTATTGTCCCTTTACTGTATTTTGTTAGGTAAGCTCATGAATGCAGTACGCATCATGCAAGTCTGACCATTTGTCTGTGCCGCTCCTCTTCACCTCACTTCATCCACATGAGTGCTCAAGACCTCGTTTAAGGACCAACCTCTCTCTCTTCTCATCTCTTGCTACCTCCTCCCCCTCCCTCTTTTGTAATGTGAGAGGATGGGGATAGATCTGGGTGGTGCTTGAGGTCTTCAGTGTGATGGGTGCGAAGTGAGGTGGGCCATGTGAGACAGTGCAGTGTATGTGCCGGCAATAATAGTAGGAAAACTGCCTTGAAACCTTGAAAGGAATTTTGTAGGGTGAGCTAACTCCATTCATTCACATGAGTTTTTGCTGGAGCTTAGCTCCTTTTTATTTTAAAATCTAAGCCTGATGCCAGCAGAGGGAGGGAAGAGTCCAAAAGGACATCGCCTCTCTTGGCCAGTACAATTTGAGGCTTCTGGAGTGTGGGTTGACCGGGTTAATTAATGTTTCGTTGAAATATCCTGTGGCTTTTCTGCAAAAGGCCATTAAAAATTGGATTTTTGCTTGCCAAAAAGTACGCTTCCTTCAATGTTACCAGGATCACAATGGTGTAGTGGTTAGACTACTCGCCTCCGACCAAGGCAAACCGAGTTTGATTCCCGGCGGGGTTGCTCCCGGATTTTCACATGAGGGAATCGTGCCAGACGATGCTGCTGGTTGGCGGGTTTTCTTGGGGATCTCCTATTGCCCCTGCCACTTGCATTCTGGCGTTGCTTCATACTCATCTCATTTCACCCTCATCGGCGCTCAAGACCTCGATGTTAAGAGCCACCCAAATTTCTTCACTCTCTCCAATGTTGCAGTTTTTCTAATTGATTAACGACAAAGGAGGTCTGATATATCTTTCTATGATGATATTATATTCGCAAGATGCCTGTTTATTATATTAGGTTTCGTTGAAATATTCTGTGGTTTTTCTGCCAAAGGCCATGAAGAATAATTGAATTTTTGTTTGCCAAAAAGTACACTCTCTCCAATGTTACAGTTTTAGTAATTGATTGGCACTAAAGAAGGTCACATATACCTTTCTGTGGTACCATTCTATTTTAAAGATGTCTGTTTATTAATGTAAATTAATGTTTTTTGCAAAAGGCCTTCAAAATTCGATTTTTGCTTGCCGAAAAGTACGCTGATACTACGCCAGAGGCAACTGAACAAAGCTTGGTAAATCCTTGTGCAGTTTTTTTTTTTTTTCATTTTGGAAGACAAGAAGATGCTAAGCATGTCTCTCGGATATAACTTTTTTCAGAAGATGCATACCTATTAAAATTAATTTATATTTAGTTTAAAATATCTGCTATTTTAGCGCTATATAGAATTGAACAAGGACTTACAATTCTTGTTAAAATTTTAGGTCGCCAGATGTTTTTAACATTTTGGAAGACAAGGGGAGGGTTAAATATACACCTCTCAGGTATCAACTTTTTCAGAATAAATTTTCCTATTATAAGAAAGTTATATTTAATTTAAAAAACACATAATTTTATCGCTAGAGACGAATAACATGGACTTCATGCGAAAAAAATTCAAATTTTGACATATATATTCTTTAAACCACCCAAGCTCTGAATCTTGCATAACACATATTCAATCATCATTGTGCAAACTGTTGAATCTCACGGTGCGGCGAAGGCTGGGTGCCAACTCTAGGGAGGGGGAAAGATTTGCATGGTGCGGGTTAGATGTTATTGAGAGGCAGTACATCTCTCTCAGTACGAGTATGGCCACGGCAGGAAGGAGGAGACAACAAATGTGTAGAGATTTGGGGAAGTTGTTTACAAAAAGAGTGAAAAGGAGTGTGACATGAGCATACTCATTTTGCTGAAAGGGTTACAGATCCAGAAGACGCTGTTCATTAACCAAGACGTGACAGATATAACTAATAAACCTACTTTCCTCAACATGGGTGCAATTAATATTCAAATAAGTTCATAAAAGCTGAGTTGGTAAGTAGGACCTGACTTCTCTTTGAAAGCAATAACATTATAAATGAAACCAGAAACGTATGCAACATTAGTGGGATAGTAACCAAATACACGTGTGCTTTACCCAAAACTTGAACCCAGAAAACCTCGTAAAATATGCTAGCGTGCAATGCACTGCCTTATGGACATCAGATTCGTAGCATCAACTTCGGATTTAATCAGTCTAATGTTTCTAATTATAGGGTTTACTAACCTTAAATATTTAGAGAGCAGTCATTTTAAACTAAGTGACTGAGCCTCTTTAAACATGTAAGTTTACATGGCCCATTGTAGCGCTACTTGTGTGAAGAATTTGGTGGAAATTTGTTTGTTTGTTCCCTGAGATATGCTATAAAAAACTTTATTTTCTTATTTGAAGCTATTGTACAAAATTTACAAAAACAAAAAAGTTCTATATACGATGCTTCTAATGTATAATGTCTACAAACAAAATTTGGTTGAATTTGGTTAAATTGTTTAATAAATGTGACAAACTTACCTAAATTATTTATGATGGCACCATTTTGAACATTCTTGTCCGACTCATTTAAATCATGAATGTTTACATGGCCGTCTGTAGAATTTATGATGTGCACAATTTGGTACAAATTAGTTGAAATGTTCCAGTGTAACATTTGGTGGGAATCAGTTGATTAGTCCTCGAGATATGGCATGAAATCTCCATTTATTTTCATATGGCTATCTTCATAATAGATGACAAAAAAGTAATGCAGTAGCACATTCAATAATTGTATACTGCCAATATACAAAGTTGAGTTAAAATACAATACATAACTTTGTAGATATAGCACAACAAAACTAAAATTACTTTATAGCCACCATTCTGAAAATAAGTGTCTCGTACTTAAAAAATACATATATTAAATATGGCCTACCACAGTACAAAATCTTCGCCAAATTTTGTAAGAATGGGTTGATTGTTTCCCAAGACATGACATAAAAACTTTATTTTTTATTGGTTGGGTCATTATACAAAATGGCAGAGAAATGAGGCTCTGCACAGACATATTTGAAGATTGTAATAGGCACTGCCAGCATACAAACTTAAGTTGGAATTTGCTTCGCTGATAAAATATATTCTGAGCTAAAATATTTACATAGCTACCATTTTGAAAACAAATGCCTGACCTACTTAAAACATACCAGTTTACGCCAGCTGTTTGCTAAATTTGGTAGGAATCTGTCCATTGTTTACCGAGATATGACATAACACCTTTATTTATTCGCATGACGCTATCTTACAAAATGGAGAACAAAAGAGATCCATGTAGATACAGTTGATAGTTGTAGTACCTACTGCCAGTGTACACAGTTATGTTGGTATTGATTACATGATTTTGACAATATTGCGGTCTAAGCTAAAAATAGCTTATGGCCGCAATTTTGAAAATAAGTGTCTGACATGCTTAAAACATAACACTTAACATCATCTGCATCAGTACTACGTGTTTTCCAAATTTGGTAGGAATTGGTAAATTTTGTATCGAAATATGACATGACTTGATTTATTCGCATAATGCTATCTTCCAAAAAGGCAGACAAAAGTGGTTACGTTACGATGCTTGTAATAGATACTTTCAGTTTACAAAATTGGGTGGAAATTGGTTAAATGGTATGGCAGATATACAAAATATATCTAAAATATTTGTATGGTCGCCATTTTGAAAATAATTACATAATCAAGATTTATAAAATACATTTACTTGGACTATCATAGTGTCAAATAGTATGAGAATTGGTTTAATAGTTTTAAAGATATAATAAAATCTTTATTTCTTAATTTTGAGCTACTTTTCAAAATGGCAGACCAACAACAATATCTATCTCGAAATGTAATGCTTGTTTGATGCTCTGCCAATACACAAAATTTGGTTTAAATCGGTAACATGGTTCCTGAGATATGACGTATCACCACAAATGTTAAAAATGGCCACCATTTTGAATGTAAATGCCAGATGTGGTTGAAAACTATAAAAGTCAGGTGTCCTTATTAAGTACTATAAATGTACCAACTTTGGTGAAATTCGGTCCACGTTTTCAAACATTGAAAGGGGACACACACGTGCACGTGCAAGCACGCACACACACAGAAAGTGATATAAGCCTTTATTTCCTTTGGAAAGTAGGCTAAAAAGGAGCAAAGCTCTGTGTAAAACTCCAAAAACAAAGGAACGCACTACACGGAGTGCGCTCCTTTCAGCCAGCACGAATGTACCCTCAGACAACCTGCCAGCCAACCACAACACTTCCCACATTTCTCAAATGAGAAAACCTAGGATAACCCTGCCAGGAAACAACCCAGTTGGCCATGTGGCAAAAAAATGGTCTGACCGCTACACTACCATGACCCCTTCTTGTGATACTGCTAATGCAGACAATTAAAATTAAGTTCAGGTGGCAATGAAATACTAAGTTATACCAAGCAAATAAAAAAAAAATTTGTATCATATTCAATATCTACATAAATACNAACAACCCAGTTGGCCATGTGGCAAAAAAATGGTCTGACCGCTACACTACCATGACCCCTTCTTGTGATACTGCTAACGGTGACAATTAAAATTAAGTTCAGGTGGCAATAAAATACTAAGTTATACCAAGCAAATAAAAAAAAATTTGTATCATATTCAATATCTACATAAATACCAAATCACATAAGTTCATCACCGAATATAAGTACTATTTGCAATACACAAGAATATTTGTAAATAAAACTGTTTTAATACACAATCTAACCTTTCTTTATTTTCACAACTACTACACGTACTAAGATTGCAATTAATGCATGTTAATATGATTTTTAAAACAAATTTCCATTTACCTGTGTATGAATTAAGATAACTGTATTGTTATTATTGAAGTCCGGATGAAAAAATTAAACGGCACAAAGGTAATAAACTGGACTTGGCATTAGCCATCAATTTTGGTTTTCCACAATTTTCCAAAATCGCTCCATGTGAATGCTAGGACAGTTTCTCGAGAATAGCCACGATTNATGCATGTTAATATGATTTTTAAAACAAATTTCCATTTACCTGTGTATGAATTAAGATAACTGTATTGTTATTATTTAAGTCCGGATGAAAAAATTAAACGGCACAAAGGTAATAAACTGGACTTGGCATTAGCCATAAATTTTGGTTTTCCACAATTTTCCAAAATCGCTCCATGTGAATGCTAGGACAGTTTCTCGAGAATAGCCACGATTNCAATTTTGGTTTTCCACAATTTTCCAAAATCGCTCCATGTGAATGCTAGGACAGTTTCTCGAGAATAGCCACGATTGTCTGAAAACCTTGGTCCACCTCTTTTACCCCAATGTTGACATGACTTTAAACTATAAATTAATTAAATAAATCTGGCTGAATCCCATCACCACCTCACCTGAAAGTCGCCCATTAGGCACAAGCCCACAACAATTGGTGCCACAGCAACTGGAACCTGAAGCCATATGGAATCTGTACAACACAAGAAACACACTATATAGAGTACAACACAAGCACCTAGGTTGGGGACGAGTAGTAGTAAGGGGAGCAACCCAACCCCCCTCCCAGGCACAGGGGTATCACACAGTCTTTATTTGATAGTGGTTGGTCACTGCTTCAGCTAATAACAATATTTCAGTATAAATTCTGTTATTTTATATAAATTTTGAAACGTGAGATGAACATCCCCTAGGACAAAATTTAATCTCTATATATTAACAATTGTGGTAACTGGCAAACATTTTTCTGTAACTAAGCACCGTAGTTTTGAATGTTCAATTTTGAAGATGCTTGTCTTTGCAAGAAAAATTTTACTACTGTGTTTTCTTAAATATTTATAACTAATGTCTAAAATCTTGGCCTACATGAAAATATGTGTTACATTTGTGTATAACCAAATGCACAAACATATAACATACGGTACACTCCATTCCAGCTATGACTGCAAGATTTTGACAGCCAATGTGTGGTAACATTACACAAATTAAACCAACAACGCACAATATACAAAATCCTGTTAACTGATGCGTGAAGGAATCAAAGTGCATGTCAAGTTGGCTATTCTTACAGTCGTGCCCATGCACATTAAACCACGGAGAAATACGTGACCAGGAAAGAGTTCTCAGACTTGCATTATATCAATAGACACCTCATTATTTTAAACATACTAACTTAAGTGTTTACATACATGTAGAAATTCCTATATGGCAGGCAATACTGACTGGCATGGGTGACTGTGTGAAGTTTTGATGTGTCCCTAGTCAGCTTGTGTACGAAAGTCTGAATGGTATTAAGAGCAGACAACTGCCCATGACGTAGAGAAAAGAGCTTCCAGAGTATACAGGATTAAGGACCAGTACCACCAAACTGCTAGGGGCAATGGTGCCCATCTTTAGAAGGTCTCTCTATTTCAAACAAAAAAAAAACCCTTCAAAGAGTTTTTGAGTGCATTTTCATTACTGTCTATATACGTAATGCTTATTTGTATCTTGCAGCTCGCACAAGTCCCTTTAACAGAGTTAGGAGGGAGAGTCTCTGTCTGGAACTGAGCCCTGGATTGCACCCCAAACAGCCTTACCACTAAAATGATGTCCCCTGGTGGTGGTGGGGCTGGGGAGGGGGGAACGGGAACCCCAGGAATCTCCTTAACCAAAGGTCTGCAGCCATTTGGCTTACATATTACTTGTATAATTTTCAGTAGTGGTGTGATTCATGTTGGTATTCATGTTTGTGATTTCTACTCATGTTTGTATTTTTCATTCATGTTAGAATTTTTTTTCATTTTTATATTTATTTTGTATTTGTCAAGTAATCCCATGCAAAGACTTTTTGGCACTGTAAAATTGAAGTAAATAAAGTAATCTCAATGACTCAGCTGCTTAAAAATTATTTCCTCTACATTTTTAAAAAAAAAAAAAAAACTAAACAATTATGAAATTACATTTTACATTTTGCTTTACTTGTGTAGGACCTGTTTACAAGTGCCGGCTTACTAAACCAGTTGCAGCCTACGCCCTGCTGGCGGAACTACCACACATTGGCCGCCTCTCACTGATGGAAACTAACCACATGGGAAGAAAGCCCCAGAGAAAACCACGAATGAGTTGGGAGGAACAGATAANAATGAGTTGGCAGGAGTACGGAGAGGTTCGAGCAGCTCTTTAACAACCAGGTCTTGAGAGCCGATGAAGGTGAATGAGGTGAGAATGGAGCAGTGCCAGAATGCAATGGTGGGAGAAATGGGAGATCCACGAGAAAACACACTGCGGCCCCTAGCGAGATCAAAGAGGAAGAGCGGTGGAGAGAGAGACAGATGAAGACATTTCACTATGTTGATGTGGCTGAAGATTAGTAACAGCAGTGGATTATTATTATTATTATTATTATGAAATGCATTATCAACTTGTAAACATACTAAAATGTCGCTAAGGGTGGAAACTGTGCACAAATGTGGTTGTGTACGTATATTCTTGCCATAGCTAACTTGCAGAATAATTTAGCAGGAAGATTGGGAGTTTCCAGAACAGAAGCAATAAAACAGCCAAACCCATCCACATTCACAGAGATACTGATATAAGAACGGTGTTAGTTAACGCCACACAGTGATTGTCACAGGTCTTTCCTACCTCTGTCATGAAAAGAATCAAAATGGCTATCTTATGAAATATTAAGTTACACAAATGGTACCTAGGTCCATCTGCTTAACAACCATTCATAATAAACTTCAATTTTTATTCTATAAAACCATTACAAATTGAAATAAAGAATAAAAATAAATTTGATGCCAGCCAAACACAGACCTACGAGTATACACAGCAAGATAATATTGTCACATAGTACATTAGAGAAACATTTATATCTGAATTGAACTCCGAGTGGGCTGCAGAATCCAGGTTTACCTTAAACACACACAGACTGAACTGAAGCAGGGCTGGCGTGAGATAATCCAGCCCAGTCAACTGGACTGTAGAATCTGAATTGAAAGTTTACTCTAAACAATGCTGTTAGGAATGAACAGGGACTGAAAGCACAACATACAAGACACCATTTTGAAGAAACTTGATAACCTGTTTGCATAAGTTCACTGAAAATGTTCAGCAAGATAAATGAGCAAAGAAATGTGTGGTCATAGAGAGAGGTAGAACATTTCTTCTGTATCCGTCCTGAATACTATATACATCCATTAGCACAAAACAACAGCAATGTTCAGTTTTTCATTAGTCAATTTGATTTCTAGCTCGGTCAATAGATAGCCAAGCAATTTTCAACCCACTTTCAGTGTTGTTTATACTTAAGCCCATGTTCAAAACTTCACCTTAAATACTTACTTTCAGTACGAGTTCACTACATGTCCACTCCAATGCGAGTTCACACATGTCCACTCCAATGAGAGTTCACACATGTCCACTCCAATGAGAGTTCACTACATGTCCACTCCAATGCGAGTTCACACATGTCCACTCCAATGAGAGTTCACTACATGTCCACTCCAATGCGAGTTCACACATGTCCACTCCAATGAGAGTTCACTACATGTCCACTCCAATGCGAGTCCAGTCCAGTCCAGTCCAGTCCGAAATTTTACTCTAAAATGACTACATACAACAAGGTATATCATACTAACCTACAAGAAATGCAGCTGCCAAAAATCCACTTATCACGAAACCTGCAACACAAAACAACACTTGCAATTATCTGGGTATGTAATTGAGCAGAATTATTTAATCCTGTCCCTAAAATAAACAACCAAATTCTTTGCAGTTAATAATTACATATGAAATGTAGAGTATATAAAGTACAGTATGTTAATATTTTTAAGATCATGTTAAAAGAGGCTTATATTGCATAAAAATCTGTTTGCTCAAAAATCAAACTTACAACTAATTCAACTAAAAATACTGGCCTCCAAATTTTTAGTTTTTATAAATAAAATGAATCCTTAATTTTTTGGAAGTTTAAAATGGAATAAAACATAAAATATACTTGGGTATATGGTACAATATAAAATAATATTATAATCTATGGCTTAGAATGAAAATGTTGCATCTTAGATTTTGGGTGAAAATAGTTTTTCTGATACCTCATTTTGCATTTAAATAAAAGGGATTAATTTTTTTCCCAATTTGGAGCACTTTAAAATGTGAGACACAATGCTTCCAATTAACAGTATCAAAAAGGCTTTTCCCACCAAAAATGTGAGATACTACGTTTTTATTCTAAGCCATCATAATGTAGTATATTTTTAATACACTGACTCTATGCTAATGCCACTTTCTTCTCTTATAATGTTTATTACTAATTAACTGTTAATTGTTCATTGTTTATTTCCATTTTGATCCTATTAACAGGATATGAGACATGTAAATAGTTTGCACTTATACAAATGAGAAGTAGCAAATAGATAGTATACAAATATTATGAGTACAATTCACAACACGAAATTTCTATTACAGTATTCACATCACTAAGTATATAAAATGCAAACATGATATTATGCAAACAATGTTTACAATATTTCCATTATTTCTGTTCTGTAGTAGGCCTATACACAGAAATACATATTATGAACCACAATATTGCTCATTTATATTACTTAAAATATGTAACATGTATGGTACGGTACTTTGTCAGCAAATAACCTAATTTGTATAAAGTTAACATAAATATAATTACACAGCATTGTGAACATCTGCCACATCTGTGGATTTAAAATTACTGCTGTGAATATCAGTTTGTGTGAGTGCACATATTTATTTTTGTTTGCAGATCAAGATAAAATATTGTTACCAGACGTCTGAGGGGCATATTCGAGTTCGTGAGGGATGGAGGTCTTAATAAAAATAAAAGAACTAATCTGATTTGAATTTATTCACACAGCTATATTTCCAGCATTTATCTATCTCCACTATTACTCTTTTTATTTCTCAGTGAACGCAATATTTAACGTATATTTTAATTCTAATTAACATCCTTATTGTGTCTGGTTATAGTCAATTAACTCATACTCCTCATTAATAAACTTTCAGTTTGTCTGTTGCAATTATTTGTAATGTCTTTCACTCACGCATCCAGTCCAATAGTCCAGCCTGCCAGTCGCACTATTCGCTGCGCCAATGCTAGCAGTCGCAGATTTTCCGTTGGTCACTTCTCTCGTCACTCGTTTCTCTTCTCGCTCGTCTATTGCTAAAACTCCACTCATCAACTCCCGGCTCGGAGGCCCATCGCACTTTTATACTCGCTGGCCTTGACCTGGAAAGTTTGACACACCCCGAGTCATGCTGAGAAAAACTAAGGCAGTAAGTAAACCACTAGAAAATTGTTCAGATAAACGCGGATATTCAATCAGCTGAAGGTCAGGAGCGTACGCCGCAAACGGATTATCGTGGCGGCTTACTTTTTGAAACAAAATAAGCACTTCTTGAATTATTGCTTGATTGACCTTCATTCCATGGTTCTCACCACCCGATATCATATCACTGCTCTGTTCCCACACTCTCTTCGCTCACTTGCGTGATGAAAAGGAGCGACACGTAACAATATAACAGTGTATGCACCACAAAATGGCTGTAGCACAACACACATGATCTATTCAGTTTATTTAAGAACACGACAAACTAAAAAATTATTTACTAAATTTGAATATGTAAAAGTAGGTAGGTCTTAATGTTGCAGAGGAAAGAAATATATGTCCAGAGCTATACACAGCTAGGTTCACTGCCCAGTGAAGTCAGTTTCTTGCCTGTGGGTAATGTTATTTGTGGGCATCTGAACAGCTAAGGTTGGCGATTAGTTTTTCCCAATGTATCTTAAGCACCAAGTATATGTTTTGTAGACTGCATAAATGCAGAAACTGTTGAATCAGAATGAGTACAGCACAAACCCAAAATATTACTTGAATGCAACATTGGAAACTATAAATTAATGTGGGAGTCTCAATAACTTAAGCAGATGCTGAAAATCACTTTTTCCATTAATTCCATTCAGTATTATAATTACTTTAATGAGTGTGGGACAACTGAAAGTGTAGTAACTGTTTTGGAAAATCTTCATTCATACCAGTCAACAAAGTTTGTGCTTGCCATAGACTTGCAACACGAAAACAACAATCCGGTGAATCTATTATTACATATCCTGAAGCACTCAAATAACTCAGTAAAGAACGTAATTTTAAAGCTTTTACTGCTAAGACTAATAGTAATGATTGTATAAGAGATGCTTTCACTGCTGGCTTACAAGATTCACATATTAGGACATATTAGGCAGCATCTCCTATAGAAAACCTTATCTTTAATTGAATAATGCCTCTGAACTAGCTCGAGCTCTAGAAATGGCTCAGTTTCAGTCTACAAACTACAACTCTCCATGTAATAGTCGCACACTAACGAATCAAGCGAAAGTGTTGTAGCTTCAACTAGTGAGAAATGTTATTTCTGTGGTTTTAGTCAACATCCCAGGAAGTTTGCCCCACCAGACAAGCTATATGCAGAGGCTGTGGCAGGAAGGGTCACTATTAAAAGGTTTACTAGCAATGACATCCAAGGAAAACCAAAATTATAACTGCTACCCAAACATTACCCTAGTCTAGCTACGACTGCAGTTCCTATTATTCTTAACAGCACTTCTGTTTCCGCTCTCACTGACATTGCCAGTACCTCAAGTTTCATAAATGAGGAACTTCGACTCCCAACAGTCAAAGGCAAAAGAATGCAGGTCTCGATGGCTTCTAGCAAACTTCAATCTTATTCACTAGGTGAGTGTTCAGTTACTCTCCCTAACTGTTCCAAACGTATGTAAATAATCTTGAACATTTTGCTACATCTCTGCGCTGATATTGTCATTAGGCTTAATATTTTAAAGCAATACTCCTTTGTAAACATCAAATTTGGAGGTTCTCAAGACCCACATAATATATGTGCTTTAGCTGCTGCATGCAAGGAACCTGTATTGTTATTCCCAATATTATGCCAAATATTAGGCCACACTTGGTTAAATCTCGATGCACACAGAATCAGAAAGAAAATTAATAGTATTTGAAACAGAAAAACTACTAAAGGAAGGAATAATCAAAAATAGTTATTCACCATGGAGAGCCCAAGCCTTGGTCGTGGAATTTGAAAATCACAAGAAATGCAGTGTTGTTGATTACTCCCAGACCATACATCGCAATACAAATCTTGATGCATATCCATTGCAAAGAATACATGAAATCATAAAAAAAAATAAAAATAAAAAAAATGCTAATTTTTAGGTTTTTAGCTCAATCAGTCTTTGAAGTGCTTACCTTCAGATTCCAACACGCAAGGAAGATAAGCTGTTCACCACATTCAAATTTTGCGATAAGCTGTATCAATGTAAGTGGATTCCTTTTGGTGTAACCAATGATGTGGCTGCATTCTAAAGAGTGACT
This sequence comes from Clitarchus hookeri, assembly GCA_002778355.1. Taxonomy (NCBI): domain Eukaryota; kingdom Metazoa; phylum Arthropoda; class Insecta; order Phasmatodea; family Phasmatidae; genus Clitarchus; species Clitarchus hookeri. Next base: position 147,905 of record NQII01001985.1, on the reverse strand, counting down.
GACAAGATCATATCAGATGAAAACTTAGCTGGCATTGTGGCATACTGGACCATATTACAGTAGGTAAAACTAATCAAAAAGAACATGATGCTTTTCTAAAAAAAAATGTTGGTAAGCTGTTGAATAATACAGTTTAACAATAAACAAAGATAACACTTGTTTCTCAGTTTGCTCAATCCATTGTCTTGGATATATTCTCAGTAATAAATCAACTCATACAGACCCTGTGTGCCTTATGCAACTTCGTAAACTTCCTTTGCCAAAGGATATCTCTTCTTTAAGAAGAGCACCAGAAACGTTTTCTCATTATTCACACGTCCTTCCCAAATTTTCCAAAAAAAATTCTAATATTAACACAGAGTGAATTTTCTCTTTAGACTCAAGCTGAAGAGGTGTTCAATCAGTTGAAAGAAGACATTGCAAATGCAGTCGTTTCTTCAATAGACCCCAAAAGAGCATGCAATCGTCGAAGCTGTCTGTAAATGGAGACTATCTTTTGGGCCAATATTTTCAGTTGATAACTGATCAAAAATCTGTGTTATTTATGTTTGACACAAAAATTTCTGGAAAAGTGAAGAATAAAAACATTTTAAGGTGGAGGTTATAACTATCCTGTTACAATCATGAGATCATGTATTGACCAGGCAAAGAAAATGGAGCAGCTGATGCTCTTTCTCTCCAATGTTCTGCTATGGCAGATACTTTATTCAAGAAACTACACAATCTCCACGAGATGCTATGGCATCCTGGAGAAACTAAAATGTATCATTGGGTACAAAGCTAAAATTTGCTGTTTACCCTAGAAGAGGTTAGAAGAATTGTTTTGTCTTGCAGAGTCTGCAATGAGATCAAACCAAGGTTTTCCAAGCATCAAGGTCATCATATTAAAGTGACACAGCCATCATAGTGCTTAAATATAGATTTTGAAGGACCATTAACTTCAAGTTTGAAGAACAAGTACATTCCAATTGTTCTTGTAGATTAATTTTCTCAGTTTCCATTTGCATTTCCTTGTTGTGATCAATCTTCCACTATAGTTATAACAAATCTTCAAGAACTCTTTCAATTTTTTGAAAACCAGCACATGTTCACTCAGACAGTGTGTTCATGTCGAGAGAGCTGAATAACTATCTGGACTATGCTGGTGTTGCTACAAGGTCAACAACTCCTTACAATCCCCAAGGAAATGGGCAAGCCAAGAGATATTATTGGTATTGTATGGAAAACAATCAAACTAGTGATAAAAAGTAAGGGAATTGACCCACAGCATTAGGCATTGGTACTGGTTGGTCACTGCACTCAATCGTTCTCTCTGCTCTCAAGATCTCGTTCTCTTCTCTGTAATGCTACGAATGCAACTCCTCACTAACGCATGTTCAAACATGCCAGGAGATCAAACAATTGCTCTTCTACATGGCTGTTAACTGCTGCACATGTGTTAATGAGGCGCCATGATAGACACTAATAGACCTCTCATAGACGAAGTCACCTTGTTGGAAGGCAACCCTCGATATGCTTACCTCAGACTTCCAGATAATCATGAGCCCACTGTCTCCACTAGACCCTTAGCTCCTATTAGAGACAAAGAAGTTGAGGAACCTGATGAGTTTCCTTTAGCTGACATTTCACATCCTTTGAACCAAGTGAACTGTCCGTCAAGAACTATGCCTGGAAACTTAACACCTAATCAGAATTCACCTACCGCTGGTTCCCCAAACCCTACCCCTTCTACTCTTCGCCACAGTCAAAGAGTTCATCATAGATTTGAAGATTATATTACCTAGGTGGGAGTGAATGTCATAGACTGTTTATGTCTCTATGGAGAAACCATCATGTTGTCGTTGTTTACTCTCTAGTGTATAAATGTTGAATAAAACCTTTATTAGGAAAGTAATTATCACATCATCTTGTTAAGAGATTGTAATGACGCAGTATTCTTAAGTTTTGGGACACGTGTTTCAATTTTGTTTGTTTTTCGTAAGCTTTGCTAAGCTTCGTAATATTTTTATCGGTTTCAAAATTAAAGCAGTGGTGGTTAGTTTCACGTGATAGTATGTTTATCCGGCAGATGTGTGCAGTTTGACGTTTATCGGGCGGACGTTTGCAGTTACATTTCGAACGTCGTAGTTTTTCAGTTCTTGTTAAGCGTCAGCATTATTTAGCTTTTTGCAGAATGCGTCAACAAGTTTTGTTGTATGAGAAGTTTGATTATGTTGACGGCGCAGTCTTAGTTCGATAACGAGTGGAGAGCGTGCGTGGCCAGGCCCTTATCTCAGGAAAGGGGGGGGATAGGCAGCACACAAAGGCGCATGTGCTGTCGCCCTTCACTTCACTTCAAGTCAGTCGTCGGAAGCAGTCACTTCAGGTCGAGCAGTGCTTCAGGTCAGTCTCCACTCAAGAATGCTCGCCTAGGCCGCGTCGGGTGGGACGATAACCCCCACATCGGCAACTAGACTATTTTATTTCTCTGCCGGTGTGGGAGGTTGACACATTTCATATTTCCTGCGATGCAAGTTTTGAGACATGAATAATCTGTAAACGACGGTGGCGCTGTTTCTGCACTTGTATGGTTATATGTGAATGTTCGTACTCTGCATATTATGAACTTCGGCTGTGAACTGTGTTACTAAAGAATAAATAAAAGTATATAACAACTACTCTGGAACTTGGTACTTATTTCTTAATTAATCGGCATTCATTTTACCGAGTCTTGTGTTCTACCTTGAGCTAGCAGTGGCAACGTAACATCGGCTGTAACTGCACGCCGAACGTTACAAGATAAATTATAAAATAAAGTTTATTTCTCTCAAGTATTTATTAAAACATCTATCTTGTAAATGCTTGCCATATTTAATTTCTTTCAATCCTTTGTATGTAAAATATATGAAGCTTTCAATAATAGGTATTAAATCATGTTTTCAATTTTTGTTATTTAAAACAAAATTATGCTTTACCAAATCTTTTTTTAAAAATACAATTTGTATCTACACTAAAAATTTGATGCTTTGTATTTTTTTGTTAATTTTGTGAACACTGCGCTCCAGTTGAAAACCTTGCGCTCAGCGGCGATGGCACACTATGCACATGGCAGTGTGACCTTTATCTCTTCCGTGCTTCTCGGCCTCAAATACGGTAGGCGGGAGCCTTAAGATTTTAAATGCTACGATATTTAAGCTATACAATGTTAGTAACTACAGGTTGTAATGAATCGTTGTTGTTAGCTTTCACACTATAATTATTATAATGCCGCACAGTTGGGCGCCATATTGCAATAATGCGTTTTACTTGCCACGGCTTGCTCAGTGTAGAATCAAGACACTCAGTTAATTGAACATTATTAATTAAGAATGAAGAAGTTCCAAATTAGTTTGTTATGTACTTTGTTTATTTAACTATTTATTTAACACTCAGCACCACAGTTCACAGAAGAAGTCCAGTTTGCAGAGTACGAACCTTACAGATAAATATAAAAGTACAGAAAACAGCGCCACAGTGGTTTCCGTTTATTAACGTCTTATGAATATTAGCCCGAATAAAGAATATCTGCTGCTACCTCCCACACCGGCTGAGAAATGAAATAATACAGTCTAGTGGCCGATGTGGGGGTTCACGTCACACCTGATGCGATCTACGCTATCATTGTACTACGACAACTCTCTCTGACGACTAAAGAAGTCGACCGCTTCTAACGGCCCTCGCCGCAGACTGCCCCTCCTAAGAAGACTCTCAACGACTAAGACCCTGTAAGGGCGACAGCTAGACGCCTATATCCTACTGCCTATCCCCCCTCTCCTGTGATAACGGCCTGGCCACGTACGCTCTCCCTCGTTATCGAACTACTCCTGCGATAAGCGCCCGGCATCCGGCATCTGCCAGCAGCGTCATCTAAAACTGCATGTGTCCCGAGCTCAACACGACAGTTTCTGTTGACGGCGCGGCAGTCGATAACAACTTCTCGTATAACAAAAACTTGTTGACTTTGCCTAAAAATGTGCTGCAGGAACTAAAACTGTCAACGCATTCAACATCCCGAAACGAACTAATCTACTTAATGCTGACGCTTTACAAAACACTGAAGTTTGAAACGAAAACTGTTACCGGACTACTGGTAAAACGTACACGCAGACGTCCGCCCCTTAACCTACAAATGCACACGTCCGCCTGATAAACTAAGACGGGAAACTGGCCACCACGGCTTTAAACTGAAACACGATAAAAATATTACGAAGCTGTCCCAAAGCTTCACAAACACGAAAGAATTTTACACTCGAGTCCCGAAAAATTCAGAATATTGCGTCATTACAAGGTGGTTCATGGTACAATGAGCACTTTTGAAAGCCCTGCTAAAGTTCTACTTTCATGTCTATTCTGTATCCTTCTGCCAAACGTATACAAACATTGTCATATGACTGCCACCTGTCAAAATCAATGTTTACATTCCAATGCTGGCAAATTATTTTGGATCCTCAGTGATGAATAGGCACACCTCAATTTCACAAAGAGATTTCTGTACATGCAAGTTTTGATACAGTATGGGCATACCAGTAGTTTTATATTGTTTATTGGCAGCGTGTCTTTGTGTGAAAATATTTTCTTACTTTACTGACCAATCAGAATTAGGTAACTTCAATATTGTACATCTGTGATTCGCTCGCAAACACCAACGACATGTAACGCAGAAACCATCCAATCACAAAAGTGCATCTGAGCGAAGGTGTTATAAAATCCAACTGGTCGTGAAATCTTTTCACGAAAATCGGGTTGCATTAGTGATGAGCAATTATAAATAATTACATAATTATTGAGGTAGTCGCACAAAAAATGTGTATATTCAAATATGTGTTACATATTACTTAAAGTATGATATATATCACATATATAATATACTAGCAAACCGGCCCAGCTTTGCCCGGGTACAATTGAGTTTTACAGTGATACACTAATAAATAAATTGGGAAACGGAAATTAATTTATGTGAAAACAGAATTATAAAATGATACTATGTTGACCTAGGTTTTTAACTGATTACGGCAACCCAAAAAGAAGGAAAGATTTTTTATCCGATAGCCAAGAAGTAGGGTATTGTTTTTGGAGTGTATCTCTGTGCAACTATCACGTAGTTACCGCATTTCCGCTTTCCAGCGTCGATGTATGAAAATCAAAACGTGAGTTTCATAAAGTTGTAGCTTTAGAAATAAGTGTACCTAGGTACTACTTTTTGCGCTTGGCTTAGGGATCTTAACCGATCTCCAAAGTTAAGCAACGTTTCCAGCGGCACACATTTGAATGGGTGACCGTTTAGTGGCATTACATCCGAGCGCTTCCGGGCTTCGGAGAACACGTTAAATATTTGGTCCTGGTTGTTATCAATTGATAGCAGTTGTTAAGCCATTTCAGGGGTCCTTGGGCAGCCTGATAAACTCTGATACCAGAGGAAAAAAATATTTTGATCACGTTCCCAGCTGTTGCAGAATTATGTTTTGTTGTTATTCTACAAGAACCGTACAATTTTCCGGTATAAAAAGTATCTTATGTCCTATTACAGGACCTAAAGTACCTACATACCAAATTTCATGAAAATCAGTTCAGCCGTTATGGAGCTAACTTTGGTCATGTTACCAGCTGTTGCAGAATTACGTTTTGTTGTTATTCCACAGGAACCGTACAATTTTTCGGGATAAAAAGTAAATTATGTCCTATTCCAGGACCTAAAGTACCTGCATAACAAATTTAATCAAAACCCGTTCAGCTGTTACGGAGCTGAGTGGTAACAAACAAACAAATAAACTCACACTTTCGCATTTATAATGTAAGTAGGATAGGATGTGCATTTATATATATATGTGTGTGTGTGCATGCACGTGCATGTGTACATTTCAAGTAGAGAATTATATGTATGTAAATAAATGTACATGTATAGGTAATCTAAATCTCATTTAAATTTTCATTAAAAATGTTTACATTATGTTTACAATAAAATTTATAAATAAGTTTCTATTTGACCATCTTACTGCTGATACATTTCAATAATAAACAGTATTATCATATCTTTTGGAAAAATTAATTTAATTTTAAAATAATTCAACAGGAATGTGATAGCACTGACTGTTACACACAAAATCTATATTTGTAAATAAATAAATTCAATTTTATACTTTATTTCGTCATTTATTTTAATTAATAATTACCAAACAAATTATTTAGAAAAATACTTTTCATTCTAATGAATAATTTTCTAACAAATCCAATCATTTGTATTTATAGCAAACACAGAAACCATCTGCTTATATTAATAATTACAAACTATGAATATTAAAAAAGAAGTATTATAAATTAATATATAACTATTAACTTTCTGCGTAAAAAAATTGTAAGATAATAGATAAATATTATAACATAACAAGTAGAATTTGATGGAAAATGGTTACTGAAATCAACACTAATTAATAAGAATCGCACAGCTTTTCCGAAAAATGGAATAATAATACCAGCAAATGGTGTATAATGATATTACTAATCACACTTAATATTAATTTCATAGGGACATCATGTTATTTGCAGTATATAGCATGAAACGTGATAATGGAGACAGCTATGAAGATCTGTGTATTTGTGGGGTAAAACACGTAAAATTTATGCAAAATACATTTCAATTGGTTCACTGAACATTTTAAATGCACTATTACCTTACAAAACCAAACCTAAATTCACAATATATGAATCACAGAGGATGTGTGCAGACATACTAAGAACGTACAGGAATAAACGACTGTAACCAAACTGTGTTGGAATAACATTTAATCCTGTTGTTTTGCAAGGCATCCCTTGTTGATATTCACAAGAGGATTTTAATGTGTCCTGTGGAAGCAGTACAAAAATATATATATATATATATACAGTATATTGTACAAAGAGGCATTACGGGAAAACAAATGTACATTGATTGTGGTTGTCCGCTTTGAATTTTACCATACCATTATAGCGATCAGTTGATGGTTGCATGCCGGTGTGTGCGGTTCACTGTTAGTGGAATATAGCTACAGGCGTTTAGTGCTGTGTGTGGATTTGACCATGTGAAGGTTTGTGATTTATGAATGGAGAGTGCTAGTGCAAGTATTTCTTTGCAATTATTTCCATGTTAACTAATTACTATGCGGAAATATGAGTGTTTGTAGAGTTTAAACTCATTAGAATAGAAGGTAAAAGTGTCCTATATACAAGTTATCAGCAATATATCACCAAGGAAGTATATTCGTCACATATGTGGGTGAATAATGTACGTAATTTACATTAATAGAGTACATAATACAGTTTTGGTGTGGCAATTGTATTCAGGGTAGTAAATAGTACTGAATGTTAGCATGGGAATTGAAAGGGCTTACGTACTACAGGCACCTAGCCGTGTCAAATGGAGGAGACCTTACTGAATATACCTAACATCGCGATAGGTTGCAGTTTTTACTTTGTGTTTAATTATTGTGATCCTGTGTAAATGTTGTCCAAGTGTGTGTGGCCCCCTCACACTCAAACGTGCATGATGCACAGAGCCAGAGTCCCAGCACCAGCAATGGCAAAATGGCAATCTCCAAAACAGTGATTCAAGGCACACAGGAAGATTTTTTGTAGGTAACAAGTGCAAAGCGCTACAAATGTGCGAAGCGCTCAAAAATGTGCAAAGCTTGGAATTTGATGTAATCGCGCATCGGCATGCGCACCCGTGATTTAATAATTGTGAAGTTCCATGAAGTTAGGTTAGGACTTCCTGCATTTAAATCAGTAAAGCCATCCAACTGACATAAATTTTACATAATTTTTATGCATTTTATCTTACAATTTCTTTGATCTTCATAATCATGTTTTTAATCCCCATTATCATGTTTGGTAGTATATACTGCGAATATAGTGATGCGCCCCCATTAAATTTGTATTCAGTGTGATTAGTAATGTTAAGTCATATGTAGCATTGTCAAAGATTTTATTTTTGGGAAAACCAATTCTTAACAATCAAATTACCATCCCTGTAAAAAATGTACAAACAAAAGTGAAGTGGAAGATGCAAATTGTTGCAGCAATTTCAATACGTTTCAACATTACTTTAAATGTTGGTTGTGAGAAGTAAAAACCACAATGGGTGTTTATGGATCTTTTTGAATTTCATCAAGTCGCTTATCGCTGGCTGCAAGCGTTGAATGCAATGTGCCGCATCGCGTCACTCTATTGGGAAAACCGCTTTAATTAAGTCTTCATAATTGTGCAATGTTCTGTTAACGGCCGCCGGCGACACATACTAGCCATTTGTTGTCATACTAAGAAGCTTGCAATGAAATGCTAAAAGTGAACAAAAGTCTGTGACTTTTTTTTTGCAATTTTAGAGACATATCTTTTCTTTAATAAAAATATTATATACAAATTTGAAATTATCTTTTAGAACATGAACGACTCTTCAGGCATCTGAAAACATAGGGAAAATCTATATAAGATTGTACTCCCATTAAAACCTCTGCAAACAGTTTATTGTGTACATTTTTATTTGTTCTTTACCTTAGCTTCTCGCCAGTTTATTTATTACAAAATACAAAAATGTTATTCTTATTATTCTCCATCTCCCACAACAAGCGTCAAAACTGATGTTCGTAACTCGTGCAACGCTCTCAATGCCTGTCGCCAGCGTCAAAGCTCTTTATTGGAACTGAAGCTCGTCGCGCCGCATTGCGTAGCTCAATTGTGAAAACCGCTTCGTGTAAATTAGCCGGCATCAGCTTATACGCTAATACCGTTAAAGTGTGGAACAGAAATGACATCAAAGTACTTATTCAGAAAGATCTGCAGACACAAAAACACAATTTCAAACAATTTTATTTATATTTAGGAAAAGCTGCCTCATAATTACAAAATTATTCTCACCAAAATTTTGAGTTTGGTTAGGTTTAACCTACTTTAGTAACAGGTGAATGAATTTGATTTTAAGTTTATAGTTTTGGAAGATAGTTGATATTTGTTGTACATTTTGCATTTTGTATTTGCGAATGAACACATGGACTCTGTAATTTCCTGCATGAAAGGTATGAGCAGATTGTCCCAGCATACAGCATTCCTTTTGTAAAGAAACGTGACTGGCAGAACTTACTGTCACAAGTTGGTAGTATTAGTTTCGTAGTGATGAGAAGTAACAAAGTTGCCAGCAATGACATAGTAGTGCAGTTTTTGGTAAGAGGCCGGGATTGTAGGACATGTATACACTGTAGAGGTAACTAAGCTAAATAAAGTTACATGTTATTTAAATGACTATTAACTAAAAACCTGATATGGCGCAGTCGGTTTGAAAACCTCTGTATTGGAGGAATGTTTGTTATTGGCCATGATTGTCGTTCACGTTAGTGATCTGTTGTTGCACAGTTCGTTTGGAACCACGAATGTGCTTAAACCACCACACAAGGATTGTCCTTGCAAGGAAATACCACAGATAATTTTTGGAAGTGGTGACAAATATTTGAAATATATTTTCACAATTAAAGCTGAAACCAAGGTAGCAATTTTATTACACACTATTGGCACAGAGATGGTGGAAATCTATAATACGTTCTCTCTGAGTGAAGAAGATAGTTGTGACTACGTTAAAATATTGTACATTTTGGAGCAGCACTTTATTCCCAACTGCTGATGAGACAGTTACTTGTCATATTTTCTTCAGTAGTTTACAAAGTAAGTGGAAAGTTTGGTTACGTTTGTAACCAAATTACGGAAATTAAGTGTTGATTACAAGTTTGGTGGCTTGCGGGACAGTCTGATCGGGATCGTATTATATGCTGTCTAAGGGACATACGAGTCAAAGACCGATTGCTGCGGGAGCCTAACTTGGACTTGCTTAAATGCATCAATATTAACAGTGCTGCAGAGTTAGCCGACATCCAGACGAGGCAACTTGAAAGCACGAGTAAAGTTTTCGGAGTACATAAGACCTCGGCCACACCCCGCCAAGCAACGAGTGGTTCACAACATGCTTATTACCAAGTTCATCCTACGAGTCTCACAGGCAGGGGTATGCGAAATGAAGTTGGAGGGTTCCAAAGAAACAACTCAAGTTTCAAGGCAACAGGTGATCACAGTAATCAGTCACAGTGTATGGCTGTGGTAAAATGCACTTGTCGGGCAAGTGCCCAGGATAACGCAAACAGTGTCATTAATGTGATAAGTACAATCATTTTCAGTACATGTGTTCAAATTCACAAAAGTGTGGTGAAGTAGTGTGTGATGAGGACGACACATTTCAAATTGAGTCATTGTTAACCCCTCACAAAAAGATGAAGTGGTGAGAGCAGATGACTAAATACTCGTGACAACTTTTAAACTAGATACAGGTGCTCAAGTGAATATTATAACTAGGGACATATGTATTTTATTACAACTAGATATTGTTCCTACACAAGTTAAAATGTTAAATTATAATGGTAGCCGTATAGTTTCAATTGGTGAAACTAGCACTACAGCGTTATTGGAGGTTCGGAATATATTGTTACATTTGTAGTTGTTGATATCAAAGCAACGTTCATTCTAGGATTGCCAACTATTGTTAAAATGAATTTGTTGTTAACGGTTGATGCACTAAATGTAAGGCAGTCAAACTCGGTGACATGTCAGTATTACCACTTGCTCCAAGGAATTGGAGAATTGGATTACACAGTCGAATCACATTATTATGACCAAGTGCTAGTACCCAGAGTAACTGCCCTTCCTAGCACGGACAGCAGCTAGACGAGCTGGCAGTGACTCAGTCATGTGCTGATAGGTCTCCATGGGTATCTGGATCCATTCTGTTTGCAGTGTCTCCCACAACTATTGAAGGGTGCGTGGCAGAGGAGACAGACTATGAACAAGATGATCGAGGTGGTCCCACAGATGTTCAATTTGATTGAGGTCAGGGCTGTTTGGGGGCCAGGGAAGAACTTTGAAGTCTTTATCATGCTCTTCCAGCCTCGTGCGGACACTTCTAGCCATGTGGCAAGGCGCATTATTGTGCTGGAAGATCCCATCCTCCTGCGGTGGACGTGATCGCAGAGGATGGATTCATAACCAAATTGATCACGAGTACCTTCCACATGGATGATGGGACCTATATAACACCACGAGAACATTCCCCAGACCATAACCCTGCCCCCACCACCTTGTGTTCGTCCAGCAATGTTTGCAGGGTGTCGGTTCTCAGACGTTTCTCGCCAGACAAGCTGACGTCCATCCGTTCTACGCAGCTGACAACATGACTCGTAGGAGAAGGCTACCCGTCGCCAATCAGCAGCAGTCCAGTCACCATACCATCAAGCAAATTCCAGTCATTTTCATTGATGAACCTGTGTTAGGATGAGTGCAGTCACCCTCCGTTTACTCAGGAGCCCCATTCGCAGAAGGCTTTGCTGAACTGTTGCGGTAGGCACATGTCTGGATGCCCCCTGGTTTACTTGGTTAGTGAGCTGTTTGTTCCACTGTAGCCTGCCGGTTGGCCTTCGCACACCGTCATAGTCTACATTCACCTCGGACATCAATGGCGCGTGGAGCTCTGCAGTTTCCACAACCGTCATTCCCAACTGTGTCAGTCGTCCACTCACGATACACCTTTACCACAGAGAGACATGAACAGTTAACAAATGTTGCTGATTCCGAAATGCTGCCCCCCCCCCTCCTGGCCCGAAAGCAGATGATTATCACTTTTTGCAACTTGGTTAAACTGGTTTCCTCGCCCACGACAGCAGGATGCGCACTGTGTACAGCCAACCTATCAGTGGCATTATATACCAGCTTAACCAGCCCATGTCACGGGCCATACGTCATGGGCTACGCACAGTAGATGGCACTTCTAATAATAACGTGATTCGACTGTATATGTGTACACCATCAAGTTGAAGGATCATAGTGTCCCAGTTGTAGCATCACCCAGAAAAATTTCACTTAACTTGCAGGAAATGGTAAAGAAAGAACCAATGTCTGAAAAACAGGTCTTGAAATATATCTCTTCGTATAATAACGTGAAAACTAATTAAATTTCACAACAGTTATAAATGCACTGCTCCCGGACAAAGCTTTCCTACAACTGAGCGCACTCCGCGGCAGCGCCCAGTAAGACTAGGCGCTTGCCGCAACGGGACCTCAGCGATTACCCATAAGAACAACGTTAAATAATCAAAGGATGTACATCCGCCAAAACTGATAAACTAATGATAACAACTTCCGGGAGCAGGCTAGCACGTCCCAACTTGCAACTGACGTTCAAGGTCAAACCTGTTTTCGAATGTGTTAAAGGGATCTGGAGTGGGGAAATGTACAGAAACCAGATAAGTCATTAAGATTGTGTTTAGATCTTAAGTGTCTCAATGGTTGCGTTGCAAGGGAAAGGTTCAAGTTGCCCAATTTCAAGGAATTAGTAGCAAGAATTCCTAAAGCAAAGGTATTTTCTGTATTAGATGGCAACAACGGTTTCTATGCTATTCAGATTTCTGAGGAAAGCAAATTATTGACAACGTTTAATGTTGGTCAGTTCGGAAGGTATTGCTACAAAAGGGTGCCCTATGGTCTAGCATCAGCTCTTAAAATTATTCAGAGGTGTTTTTCACAAATTTTTCAGGATTTACTAGGGGTGGAAATATATGTTGATGCCATAGTTGTATGGGGCGAAGATGAGAAACAACACAATGATAAGCTTAAGGCCGTTCTTGAAAGGGCACAAAAATGCAAGGTTAGGTTTAATTTGCAAACATGCCAATTTGCAGTCACAGAATCAAATATGTTGGGCATATTCTGTCAGGTGAGGGCATAAAACCTAATCCAGACAAGGTGAAGGCTGTGTTGGACATGCAAGCTCCCGCTAACAAAAAATAGTTCTAAACGTTAATGGGGGTTGTTACTTATATTGGCAAGGTCATCCCATCGCTCTTACTATCCACACTCACAGTCATTGAGAAGTTTGTTAAAAACGAAGTTACTTTTGAGTGGGGTGAAAATCAGATAAGGGAGTTTGAAAACTTAAAGCCTAACTTGTTCTGTGGCAGCAATTATGCAGTTTTATGATGCTGAGAAGCCGGCTGTAGTCTCTGTAGACAGCAGCAGTAAAGCTATGGGTGCTGTACGACTGCAGGGTGGCCTTTCAGGGGCATATCCTTCTAAGTCATTAACTGAAAATCAAAAAAATTGTGGTCAAATAGAAAATAATTGCTCAATATAGGTATCTATGGGAAGACTGTAACAGTAGAAAGTGATCATAAGCCCCTGGAATACATATTCAAGAAACCCTTGAACTAAACGCCTTTGCGTCTACAAAGACTGAGATTGTGTTTGCAATAATTTGATATTTTGATAAAGTATACACCTGGTAAAAAATTGTGTATGCAGATGTCCTATCTAGGTCTACTGTTCCAGAAAATGTGAAATATGACCAAATTGACAATGATGTTGATCTTCACGTGTGTCTTTTTGTAGACAGTGGGTTTTGTTTTGGCCTCGTATTAACATGGAAATCGCAGACATGATCTCCGTTCTACATGCCTAAAGTTTCAACGTAAACACACTCGTGAGCCTTTATCGCTACGAGAGACTCCCGAACAACCCTGGCACACGGTGGGTACAGATACGCTTCCTTTTCAGGGTAAGGATTACTTACTTATTGTAGACTACTACATGTTGAGTTAGTACTACTGCAAGATCAGAGTAGTGAGACCACCAATGAAGTGCTGAAATGAGTATTTGCCAGGTTTGGCATCCCAGAGAAGGTACATAGTGATAATGGGCCACAGTTCAGCTCATACAAATTAAAGGAATTTGCAAGTAAGTGGAATTTTAGCCATATTACATCTAGCCCATAATACCCAAGGTTGAATGTGATGGTGCAAAGGCACATTCAGACAGTCAAACGGATGATTGCTAAGGCGGTATTTGATTAAGGACCCGTATATCGCTCTTATGGAGTAGAACACTCCCATAGATTCTACTATTTCTAAGTCCCTAAATGAGTTGTTAATGGGAAGACCAGTTAATGCATTTCTTCCCACTAAAGTCATTCCATAACAACCTGGTTGAGGTCAAAACTCACTCACAGAATAAACAACAGACTTTCAAACTGTACCATGATAAAACCAGCACGCCAATGCATGTTTATTCCATCGGAACTAATGTTTTTGTACGACAGCCTGGTGGTGAAATGTTTCCAGGCCATCACGGTAATCGCCCAAGGTTTATTGCGATAGAAATTGCCAACAAAAGGAGAACGGAAAGGAAAAGGTTTGAGGTACGTAAAGCACCCTTATATACACCATTGGCTGAGAGGTTTGGCGACGTAGATGGCACAGTTGAGTCACGTACTGCTGTCAGTGTTCAAGACCCTGTACCAGGTGGGATTAGTGCCCAATCCATGGACCAAGGAAGGTCAGTTATTGACAGTTCACAACACCAGCTTAAGCATACTTCTGAATACACCCTCTGTGAACAATGTCCAGGGCATCATGATTATCAAACTGTTTGGTCATGGTCTGGAGGGGAGATAAAAGCACCAGCCTACTTACCTGATTGTGTGTGATGTTTTATGATGCAGTTTAGAGTTAGTTGTTCAGTAGCTGAGGTTTGTTTGTGCAGTATCAGTATGTACATGTACTTCTAATTTGGGGAAGAAAAAAGGTAGATGTCTTAAGTTGGTGGTATTGGTTTTGCAGTGATGAGATGTAACAAATTCGCCAGCAATGACACAGTATTGCAGTTTTTAGTAAAAGGCCACGATGGCAGGGCATGTATACAGTGTATAGGTAGATAAGCTAAATAAAGTTACATGTATTAACGTAAAACCAGACACTTACCACCAAAGACGCACCATGTCAACATGGACGGTCGTATCAAAAGTAATTTCTTTTCATTAGTTTTGTGGCGTTTTCCAAATGGAAACCTCAAACCTAGCCTCAACGAAAGCATTCTGTACAAAAATACACCACTGTAAGCACAATCACAGGGCAACTATATTAACCAGACATCGAGGACACACAAGTCATGCCGGTACACTAAATTTGTACTTTCAACTTGTTTTTGTTTACGAGTTATTAATGTCAGAGAAAGAATAATTTTCACCAACTACAAAACTTGTGCCACATATTTTTATTTTAAGATATAGGGGCAGAGTCAATACGAAAAAGCCCTCTTCCTGATATCGTCCGCCTACTTCCCCCGCCAAATAATTTTTCCATTCAATGATAATTTTTAATTTTCTGCTATTGTTTTCTCTGGGAAGTTAATTTTTTTCGTAGGAGTTACAATGGTTTATCCTTACGCACACGGCCATCGACAATTCCAAACAAAACACACAAAAATAACGACTCCATTTGACTCACGAAAACCGTCAAAACGACACAAACTCAAAATGACGCCGCTACCCCGACGCCGAAGTACGGAAGAACTGTAGTTTGGAAGTTAAAAAAGTCAACATCAACTAGAGGTGTGGTCACTTTTTTTTTTGGTGGTAATTAAGCCAATAGGGAAGCAAACGGCCAAAACCGAAAAATAGGAGCAAAGACAATAACGCTGTAATAACCACCGGATAAACGAACAAGGAACAAAACCATAAGGGACCACAAATACTATTCTTCTCGGTAGAGTCCCATCAACCATAAAAAGAAAGAAAGACCATGGAACAAGGAAGGAGAGGGCCGGTCACCTAGGACAACTCAGGACACCAAACTCTCAAAATCAGATAATAACATCATGATCAAGTAAAAACCGAGCGAGAACGTCACAAACTACCCGAGGGTCATGAAAAAGTACCGAAGGGTGAGAGACAGAAAACCTCACACCAAGCTGTTGTAGGGCACCATACAACGAACTTCAATCGCCGCCAGTGGAACACTGAAACAAGAGATGGGTTATCTCTGCACTAGGGGCACCGCAGATACAGGAGGGATTGGGGACTAATGAAGTTAATACAAATGAGACTGGCATGCATTATGACCTGAAAGGGGACGAAAACAAGTGACTGCTAAACTATGGGAACTACAATGCTGATATTCTTTCCGAGAATATGTAGGAAAGAAATGTGCAAATAAAGTATTAGAAAACATAGTATAATTTCCGCACATCTGCTTCCAATGCCGGTAAATTTCCCCGTTTAATACGGGATATAAAACCGAAAAGTAAAGTAGGGGCTTCAAGACATCCTGTAAAACATTCAGTTTAGCAAGTTTATCCACCATCTCATTCCCCTGAATCCCTACATGTCCCAGTACCCTCATGTAGAGGACAGTAACATGTAGTAGATCCAAAAGAACAAACTGTTCCCATATGAGTCACATAGGTGCCTCCTTATGAGGAGTAAGAGAAGACAAGGCCGTAAATAAATTACATGAATCCGATAGAATAAGAAGATTTAAGACCTTGAAATCGTAAACATAATGTAAAGCCATATACACTGCAAAAGTTTCGGCGTAATAAACGGTGGCGTAGGAAGGGAGCTGAAAGAGTTCAGAACGTTTATGTGAAAAATCAAAATAAACAGATCCAACATCTTCGACAGTTTTTGAGGCATCAGTGTAAATCAAAGTACAGTCAGGATATCGAGCAACCGTGGCGTTAAATTCTTGGTTGAATGGCAATGGGAGAAACAGATCTCACAGGAGATAGAAAGCGAGGACACGAAAGAGGGGAACGAAACATCACACTGCAAGTGGTGTAACAATGTAGGTGGAGGGCGAACAAAGTGTGCCATCGTTTATAATACTTTCGGTTGAACGTAACCAAGGTTGTCAGGGGGTATTCCCTTATGCGAGAACTACGAGTACAGATCCAATATTTACCTTGCAACAGTCTATAACAGTCTGACAAGGACATAAGGAAAGATTCCATAACCAAGACCATAATGGGAGTAGAAGAGAAAGCACGAAGAATAAGACTGAGGCAAACGTTCCATATAGTGTCCAATTTGTTCACCAAAAAGAGTGGCAGTTTCCCAGCAATCGGAATATCGTAATCTAAAACAGACCGGGTGGTAGAGTCATAAAAATAACGAAGAGTAAAAAAGCTAGAACCCCAATGGTAATGGGCGAGAGCCTTTGAAATGTTCATTATTTTGCGGCCTTTAGTAATAACGTAATCAACATGTGCACCTTTGTCACACAGGGAAGAGGAGAACTTCTGATGGTTGGAGAAGGTAGGGGTGACAGGCACAATTTACGCATGAAATACAGGGTGCGACTCATATACACAGAAAGATTAAATAAAACCATGGTCACCCAACCAAGGTGAAGCAAGGGCCGTAGTCAAGGAAGTACAAGCTTTGTCATAGGTAATACATTCAACCCAAATCATAATGTAATCAGCATATTGAATAGAACGAACATGGGATCCCAGGTGAAGTATGATGTCTTGAGTATATAAGATAAACAGCAAGGGACTAATAGTACTACATTGAACCAAACCATTGGATACCTGAAAAACAAAATTGGCTCCATCAGGAACTCTAGGCATATAACGATGGCTGTTAAACAAAGAATGGGTATAACGTATGAGGGTGTATGGTAAACCAAGATTCGACATTTTACCATAAAGGAGTTTAAGATTGACATTATCAAAAGCAGATTCCAAGTCTAAAAACATGGTACCCAATACATTCCGGTGAGTGTAAACATCCCGAATTCATGAAAACAATACAGCAACAGCATCCAGGGTACTAATACCAGAACGAAAACCAAGTTGTTCTGGACGAAGTAAACAATGATATTCTAACCACCAAGTAAGCCTGTGATTGACCAATCTCTCAAAAAGTCTTGCCAAACAAGAACACAATGCAATCGGACGATAAGACTCTGCTGATAGAGGGGTTTTATCTGGTTTCGAATTCAAGACTATTTCAAAATTCCTCCAAACATCAGGGATGCAACCATAACAAAACACCTTATAATATAATTGAGCTAATCACACTAGTAGTGCGAGGGAGGGGCTTACAGACACCATAAGAAATATAATCCAAACCATGGGTGGTATTACCTGTAGTGTGCAAACAATGGCTTAATTCCTCAACTGTAAATGCCCGGTAAAAAACCTGATGATCACGTGAAGCCGCATGAATAACCACTAAACGAGCACAAATTCCTGATACCATCCTCCGGGACGGTATAAGGGTCAATGCGATCCATAAAAACAGGGACAAATGAGAGGGGATATGCTGCGACAGCTTTACCTCTTTACTAGCGCAAAAGGCTTTAAATTGACCCCATAAAATAAGAGAGGAAGTAGTACGAGAAAGTGAAGCACAAAAAAGTATTCCAGATAGCCTCTTTTACATTCAGACCACATATTTCGCGCCTGTGCGTGTAATTGCTTAAGATGTAGAAATTTGGCCAATGTAGCCTGACGTTTATATTGGCGAAGAGCATTCAAGCGACGACGTTTAACCTCGTCACATTGTCCATCCCACCAAGGGAAGCCATGTTTCCGACCATCAATATTAAAAGGGCGAAAAGGCATAGAACTCTTAGCGGATTCCAAAAGGGAGGCATAGAAAACTTCATAAACCACATTAATGTTAAAAGCTGTGATGGGAGGAAAATGTGTAGTTTCTTCCGACTTTAAGGAAGAAAATTTACATCAATCAGCCTTATTATATAACAATCGGTATGGATGAAACATAGAGAAAGGAGATGGATGAGTTAGAGAAGAAGTAAAGATAATCGGAAAGTGATCGCTACCCCAGGTATCATTATGTACCGACCAGGTTAAGCAGCACAAAAGGCTGGCAGATACAAAAGTTAAATCAATTAATGTTAATCGGGAATGTGGAGATCCGAGTCATGTAGGTTGCGTACCATTCAGTAGAGTAAAAGATGGTGTAAGTAAAAATTCTGCCAAATGGCGACCAGAGACATCCTCGAAGGGATTATCCTTCTTACGATGGTGGGAATTGAAATTGCCACCCACGAGTACCGGTTGTGGAAATTGGGAAAATAAACAGGCCCAATCATGCTGTGAACATCTAAATTTAGGATGGGCATAGACCGAGACGATAGTGATATGGAAGCAATCTAGAGACGACCAAATCCACCGCTTCAACGCCATTGAAACTGTCAGAATAAGTAATGTTGAAAACCTCACCATCATGCGTATCCCATAAATATATAGTCGTCCCTCTGTCATCCTTAGGGGAGACGAAACACCGAAAGGATCTTATATAAATAGGGTGGGTGTGTAACATCCGAGTTTTGGCCAGGAGTATGTCTGTAGTATGAGTGTCCAAATAATGAAGGAGGGGAAATCTATTAGACAGGAGAGATCTAGTGTTCCACTATATGGTGCAGAAATGTGGAGGAAACAAGGGTGGTAAGAAATAGGAAATGAAAAGCAGACACACTAACCTCAAAAAGACACATCCCCTTATAGAAGAATTTGAATAACTGATAGAACAAGACTCTCCCAGTCATAATTATAAGTCAAGTATTTTTTTTGCAATGATGAACATATGCTCAATTGTTTCGATTAATGCATTCAATTTCTCTTTATTGAGTCGAGGGACATCACACCTCAGCGGGTGAAACCTTGTCAGGTAGTGGAGTAGGAACAGGGGAGAGAAAATTTTCGACATGTTTCCGGTTTGAATTGAGCATAAGTCTCTAATATAAAACGAAGGGGTAACAGTGTTAGAAGTCACTGGAGGTAGCGCCTTGTAGCAAACGGAATAGCAATCGGACCGAACTGTGGTCATTCGGGAGGGTCAGGTGGAGCCCTATGTAGCTAGTGAATATGTGGTCGGGAAGACCGGATGCAACACCGAGGGAGGAAGGACTGACGGTGTGGGCAGAGATGGAAATTGAGGTAGTGAGGTGTGCGGGGATATAATTAGACACTGTGGTAGTGGCACCAGAAAGACCGGGAAATAAGGCTGGACTTAAGGAAGGTGGTAATATGCCATAACACGTTTGACCTTGCGCTCCATCTCCCAAACTGGACATGTAGCCTTATCACGATCCAGGTGCTGACCAAAACAGTTTTACAGACAGGTGTATATACAGTAGGACAATCTGCTACATCAGGAGGTTGGGAACAAGCAGGACAGCAAACACTGTTAGCGCAGCAATATTTTTGGACATGTCCGAAGCGGAAACACCGGAAACATTGCAACACAGATTGCACACGAGGATTGACTTTGAAAATCTTTTGTATATTATGACTTCAGGCGGTAAGTGCTGCCCTTCATAGGTCAGGCTAACAAGATGAATAGGAACCCATTCCAATACAGATCCATTAATTACATTTTTGGTTAACCTCACAATGGAAAGAGCCTTGTAATCACATTCCAGACCTTCTCGGATTTCATCTACAGACATGTCGAGAGGGATGCCATACACCAAACCTTGCCATTGTACAATGCTAATAGGTATAGTTATAGACACTTTCAATTTCGTTGGTAAATCTGAACACATAAACGGATTGGCTGCAAGACCAGAAGTAAAAGTAATTTTCGTTGGATATATAAAATATCTCGATTGGGATGAAGTTTGTGACGTAAATAAATTGTGATTATATTGCCAATATTTATGTCTTGCGACTCAACAAAAACAACAAAGGGATCTGGACTATCCCGAGAATATCATACTTGGGGAGGGTTAACCTGACTCACAGTATTATGAGGCTTAATCAAAGAGCCATCAATCCCTATGCGATTAGTTTATGCCTGACGACTATCATTATGAGCTTGCCCAACTGATAATTTCCTCTTGCGCACAGTTTGTTCATAGACATCTATTGCTTACCTGCGATCAATATATATGTCAAAAACCAATTCGACCACATTACCAACACGTAATCACTACATGCTACCCACAGCAATCCACAAGCCACTCATCACTCCACAACGACTCACAAACAAATGGTGGGTCACAGAGTATCAACCTGCAATTTATATCTGATACACACTTGTATCATAGACTACATGAAGTAGACCGATTTCGCTGGCTGCGCACAACCAATCTCCGTGTCCCAACATTCAATTGCTATTATGCCAACACGTCTAGCGAAAACAGCATGGTTTGGATTTTAAGTTATAAATATCATTTGTTAATAAATGCTTTCAGATATGCATACTTCCTCTAACCAATTTGTATTGCAATTCGATTAAATTCAAATTGGTAAAAGTATTTTGTTCATTTAATAGTGATTGCTATTTAAAAGTATGATATTAACAAATTTGTCCATCACGGTTGACCATGTATATTTGACAGTTGCATAAGGATGGTGTAGGTTAATGTTGGGCACATGCACAGAAGATGAATAAGCAGTCTACCTGATCTTTAGTCTATTACTTGTATCAAGAATAGGATAAAGATGAGGAAGACCGATCTCGCTGGTTGCGCAAAACCAATCTCCGTGTCTCAACATTGAACTGCTTTTCTGCCAATGCGGCTTACAAAAATGGTATAGATTGGATTTTAGGCTAGAACACTGTTTAGGAAACATGGGCTTTGAGATGTTTGTATACTTCCTCTAACTAATTTGGAATGCAGTTAGACTAAATTCAAATTGGTGAAAGTAGTTTCTTCATATAAAAGTGCTTGTCTTTTGAAAATTATCATATAAACAAACACGTTCATCACTGTTGGCCAGTTGTGTTCCTTATGGGTAGGTCAATGTTAGATATATGCACCGCACATTGATCTACCCCAATCATATACAACTGTTAAAGATACATGGTCAAAAGTAATGAACATGTTTGTATATAACTTAATTTTTAAATAACAAGCAGTACTATATTAATAAATAGTTTATGGTATCAAGTACAGTAAATTAGAACACTGCGGAAGAATAAGATTTATTTAGTATCAGTTTAACATTCGCCGCCAGTGGTTAAGATGAAACCCAATTTATTGGTCTAGATTTAGTGACTGCACAATTAAGTGATTTTGTTTTGTTTTTTTTAAGAGGATGATTTATAACTGAGTTTTCGTTTACACGATTTACATATATGCAGCAAGTTCATTATTCTCTCTGAAACATTTTCGCGCAAACGAAGTATTTCATTGTGATCTTGTTCTTATCCATAATTTATTTCATTGTGAAATATAACACACAGTACACCAACACAAAACACATACTTGATAACGTGTATACTCGATTATGCGTGTATCTGATACATGCCTACCTGATACTGTGTATCTGATACATGCCCGCTACTAGAGAGACTGGCGAAGTCACAGACTAAAGATGAAGTAGTCCGATTATTCGTATTCTGCGCATGTACCCACCCCAAAGGAACACGACTGTAAAAGTCACATGGTCAACAGTAATGAACATGTTTGTTTTTATCTCAATTTTTAAATTACAAGCACTATTATATCAATAAAATACTGTTACCAATTTGAATTTAGTCAAACATCATTACAAATTGATTAGAGGAATTATAAAAACATTACTAAGCACTTGTTTACGAATCCGTTTTTTAACCAAAAATCCAAACCATGCAGTTTTTGCTGGATGTGTTAGCAGAAAAGCAGTTCAATGTTGGGACACGGATATTTGTTGTGTGCATACAGTGACATCCATCTACCTCAGATTTAGTCTATGGGCGAAGCAGCGACGCACTCGGGAAGCTCGGTGACTCATGTATCTCATCCAGAATGTATTAGACACTTCGTATCCAATACAGGTTTGTATCTGTATCAGTTTGTAGAAGGAACAGAAAATAGTTTTTACGACTCACCTCTAACCTTCGTGAAATTAGGTGTAATTGGGTTAGATCTGCTGCATTTTACATTGCTAGCAGCAGCAATATATAAGTTTTTCAATTCCCACGATCATATGCAGCACTACACAGTATAATTAACTACACTTACTTTCCACGCAAAAAAACTAGAGTACAAAAAACATTACTCGTCCATGTAAGCAGCGAATCTATTTCCTATGTGGTATATTGCTAATAACATACGTATAGAACACATTAACATCTACTCAATTTGTGTAAACCTCGCAAATACTCGTAGCACCGCACAATGATTATATTATAACACTTCACGTGGAAACAATTGCAAAGGAATGTTTGTATTTCCACACAATACTTTAATTTAACATGTGACATGGAAATAATCCCAATGAAACATGCTTAATAGAACTCGTAAAACACAAGCCTACACATGGTTAAATGGTTGGTCAAATGGTTAAATTCAAAGGCAAACTGAACTTCTACATGTTGAGACAAACTGTCACTCAGTTGTATAGTCTTAAGTACATTTGTCTATGCTTGTACCTTTTTTGTTTTGTTGTTGTTCCCTTGCCTGTGTTTTGTTATGATAACGAGTTTTAGTGTGCCTTTTTGTCTTTTGTGATTACAGTTTCTTTCTAATGTGCTTAATGTGTTGTTATTTCTACGAACTTTCAATAGGTTATGGGCCCAGAATACGTGGACTGTGCGTGTTGTAGAAATTAGCCTGATTGTGTTAGATTTCACCATGAGTGCAACATACGACTTCAAGGCACAGGTGGAGAAACTGGAAGGACAAAACAACTGGACCAGGTGGAAGAGGCAGATTAATTTATTATTGAGACACCATAAGGTGTTGGATGTTGTGTCAGGTGAGTTGAAGCTTGATGATGATAGAAATAAGGATAACTTTGAGACCAAAGACTCACTGGCTCAACTGATTCTGATCAGTAGTTTAAATGCCACAAATGAAGAAATAACATCTTCGTGTTCCACTTCAAAGGAGATTTGGGACAAATTAGTTTCAACTTACGAACAGAGCTCTAGTCAGAGGGTAGACAGACTATTGGAATGTTTCTTTTCAAATGAAGGAGTATGCGAAAGTATTGTGAACCATGTTGCACGCCTTCAGCGAGATTTTAATGAATTAAATGTTGAGTTGAAAAATCTCGCGAAATCTGAACTTCCAGAGTTGATTTTGATGGGTCGAATCATGTCTACCTTGCCTCCTCCTTACTTTGAATTTAAAAGTGTATGGGAGAGTGTTCCCATTGAGAGCAGAACCTTGAATAGTCTGACTGAGCGTCTTAGACTAATTGAAATGAGGTTACCAAATAAAACTGATTGTAGTGATGAAACTGCTCTTCTTGCCAAAAGCCATGTTAAAAATAAGAGTAAGCAAGCAGCTGTCTCTAAAGTTAGTGAACCTAAAATAAAGAGTTTCAAGTGCTTTAAATGTAATGGTGACAACCATATTGCTAAAAATAGTCCTACCCAAAAGCGATCTCAGTAAAATGAAGATTCTGGCTTATCTAAAGGACAAGCATTTATCTGTAGCAATAAGAAACAATTTTTAAATAAAAATGTTTGGGTTGTGGATACAGGCGCTACTGAACACATGACCAGTTCTAAAGAGAATTTTGAGACATTTGAAAGTTTTCATGTTCCTAAATATATTCAAGTTGGAAACCAAGATATCATCATGGCTTATGGACAAGGTGATATTCTTGTTGATATGAAGATTAATGGCAGATGGGAGCTAAATCATTTAAAGGACGTTTGGTATGTCCCTGATGTCAGTCATCACCTATTTTCTGTCAGTCGTGCCTTAGATAAAGGATTCCAATTTCATGCTGATAAAAGTGGCTGTCAGTTTAATAAAGAACGGAAAACCTTCTTGATTGGCCGAAGAACATCTGAAGGGCTTTATGCTTTAGACATGAAAATCCATGTACTTAAGAGGGCTGCAGCTGTCCTTTTGGCATCGTCTGGGGAAACACTTCAACTTTGGCATGAGAGACTTTGCCATCAGAATAAGAGACATGTGAGAAGTGTTTTGAAACAGATGGGAATAGATGTGAAAGTGAATGAGGAATTGTGTGAGGGATGTATCTATGGCAAACAGCATCGTGACCCCTTTCACGATTGGACAGATCGACCTTCTGAGTGCGGGAAATGGATACATAGTGACATATGCTNCGACCTTCTGAGTGCGGGAAATGGATACATAGTGACATTTGCGGACCCTTTCAAGAAGAATCATTAGCTGGCTCTCGATACCTTCTTTGTTTTAAAGATGATTATTCTAAATTTAGGAGAGTTTTCTTCTTAAAACGTAAATCAGAAGTAAGTGGATGCTTTTCCACATTTATTAATGAAGCCAAAGCAGCTGGACACACGATAAAGGAATTATTCTGTGATGGTGGAGGCGAATATATTAATGCCGAAATGAAGAAGCTATTTCAAGACAATGGGATTGGTGTTCGTCGAACTATTCTGTACACACCTCAGCAGAATGGCGCCTCGGAGCGTGAAAATCGTACCCTTGTTGAGGCTGCTAGATCCATGATTCACGCCAAGAATTTGCCCTTAAAGCTGTGGGCTGAAGCAGTTAATACAGCGGTTTTTGTGTTGAACAGAACAGGACCCACTGGTCAGGGCACACAGTCGCCTATAGAACTGTGGACAGAAAGTAAACCTCCTAGGATGGATTACTTTAAAATTTTTGGAAGCAAATGCTATGCGCATATAGTCAAAAACAAGCGACAAAAGTTAGACAAGAAAAGCACACAGTGTCTTTTTGTGGGATATACAGGTGATCATAATGGTTATCGCTTGTGGAATTTTACTGATGGCTCCATAATTTTGTCAAGAGATGTAATCTTTGAAAAAGAATCCCCACTAGTAAAATTTGTGAAATGTGATGTGCTAGATGATGTTTCAGGGAGTCAAGGTGATGAACCATCATCTGACGTTGGAACAGCAAGACCTGTTATTTCACTGTCTCCACTTGAAGATAATGATCTTGCCCAGGTGGAAATTAGAGGAGAGGCTACAGACAGTCCTCGAAGGAGCTCTCGGGTGAAACAGGCCCCACCATTTTTGACAAATAATTATGTTTTGATAGCCGATAAAGAAATTAATTTGTCTGATGCTCTTGAGTCTAAAGAAAAGCATTTATGGAGACAAGCCATGGAAAGGGAGCTGGGTTCATTGGCCGAAAATAACACGTGGAGTTTGGTAGAGTTACCAATGGATAAAAAGGTTGTGTCTAATCGTTGGGTGCTGAAGATCAAAAGAAAACCCAATGGTGAAGTTGACCGATACAAGGCTCGCCTCGTGGCTCGAGGATATACCCAGGAAGCTGGGGTTGACTTCAACCAAACTTTTAGTCCTGTGGCACGTTATGACACCGTGAGAGCATTGCTAAGTGTTGCAGCTGCTGAAAGGTGCGAACTTGCACAGTTTGACGTCGAAACAGCATTCCTTTATGGAACATTGCAGGAAGAAGTTTATATGCATCAGCCTATTGGTTTTGAAGATGGAAGCGGTCGAGTTTGCAAACTGAATAGAAGTCTATATGGACTTAAACAGTCACCTCGCTGCTGGAATAAACGTTTTGAGAATTTTATGTCTGCTCAGCAATTGCATCAAAGCCAAGCTGATCCCTGTCTTTTTATCAAGAAATGCAAAAATGGTCGAAAACTTATGGTGGCCATATATGTGGATGATGGACTCTTGGTGGGTGACGAACCTGACATTAATGAATTTTTATCTGCGTTAAAAGAAGAATTTAAAATTACTACCGGCAGACTTGAAAGCTTTTTGGGATTGCAGATTGAAAAGAGAAAGGATGGGAGTATATTTGTTCATCAGGAATCATACACCAAAAATATTCTTTCGATTTTCAATATGACTGAGTCTCATCCGGTTTCTACGCCCTGTGAGAGAAGATCCCTTGTTGAGCCTGATGCTCCCCTGGAAGGGAGAGCTCCCTATCGTGAAGCTATTGGGAGCTTACTGTATCTGGCCATGACAACTTGCCCGGACCTGACATATGCTGTAAGCATTTTGTCTGAGGTTCTTGACTGTCCGAAGGAGTCTGATTGGATTGGAGTGAAGCGAGTACTCAGATATCTTGCGGGCACCAAGAACCATGGTTTGCTTTACAATAGTAATGTGGTGGAAGGATTGAAGTGTTACTCTGACTCGGATTTTGCTGGTGATTGTGAGTCTCGTCGATCAAGATCTGGAGTAGTGATTACTTTTGCTGGAACTGCTATATCCTGGCTGAGTCGAAAACAAGGAACTACAGCTCTTAGTACAACAGAGGCCGAGTATATTGCTGTGAGTGAGGCAGTTAAGAAGATTGTTTGGATTGCTCGCCTGTTTAGGGAGATTTCAGACATACGACGGCCACCAACCTTATTTGTGGATAACCAAAGCACTATACGTTTGATGAGGAACCCTGAATTCCATAGACGGACGAAACATATTGACGTGCGGTTCCACTTTGTCAGAGAAAAACTTGCGAATGGGGAGTTCATTCTTGAGCATGTCCCTTCTGGAGAGCAACTGGCGGACGTCTTCACGAAGAGTCTACCTCGACCATCTTTTGTGAGGGTCCGTGGGTCACTTGGAGTGTTGTGTTTGGGGGGAAGTGTTGAGACAAACTGTCACTCAGTTGTATAGTCTTAAGTACATTTGTCTATGCTTGTACCATTTTGTTTTGTTGTTGTTCCCTTGCCTGTGTTTTGTTATGATAACGAGTTCTAGTCTGCTTTTTGTCTTTTGTGATTACAGTTTCTTTCTAATGTGCTTAACGTGTTGTTATTTCTACGAACTTTCAATACTACACACTCGCAGCATATAACCATCGCATGAAATAGGTAAAACTTAAACCGGAATACCACAATCATGCACATTTGTTTCCTGTGTGAATGCATTGTTGTTCAATAATGTGTCATGGCGATACACATAAACGGCACAAAAACAAAGCCTGCGAACATTTTTTGTATGATAAAGTATTTTCTGACATTACGTGATTAACGTATTTTATAGCTGTATAATCTTAGTGCATCCGCTAAAACATATTGTGTGACTAAAGTTTTGTAAAAAAAAGGTTTAGTTTCCAGAGGCATTCTCGCATTAAACCAAATACAGCGACCCGAAAGAAATATATTTGGCTTAATTTCACATGTTTTACCGCATAAACACACCAATCTTCATAGCCTACCTCACCATCGCATTTCATGGTATATACTGCAAATTATGTGAATCCCCAATAAAATTGCTATTTAGTGTGATTATTAATAAACATTATACCATTTACAGGTATTAATTTACCATTTTTTTAGGAAAATCCCCTATTATGGTTAATAACCAACTTTTCAAGATATACCTTCATAGGCTGTGTGCCAGTTGTGTTGGCATGTTAATTCATTTCACTGTAATTTCATTAATTTTATTTCTTATTTAATTGGTACTACGACAAATAATTATTTTCTATTGGAACATGCTCTAGTTGTGCTCAATTGTATTGTTTATTCAATTTAAAGTTTAAAAAATAACTTTTTCATAAGAAAAATTTGCAATGTGTATATATTTCCATGATACCTATTTTTATGATTTTGTTTAAAAAAATTACTTTCTTAATGTTTATTAATATTGTCTAAATTCTTAATGTTAGTTAACAAAATGAAAAACGTGATTTGTGAGTTATGTTATATATAAATTAATCGCACGAGACTATGATGTCAAGGCATACCCTAGTATATATAGGTTTCCACTCAAGTTAATTACTTTTACGCACCTTCAGAGCGTTTGGGTGCGATATTGTCTCTCTCCAGGTTTAATTTCGTTGACATACAGAGTTTTCGTCGGCTTTGGGTGCTTCCCACCGAAAGTCATCTCGAGCCTAGCCCCTTGGGGTCGGCTGCGAGTCTCTGTTCAGCAATCTAGGAATACAAACTTTTTTTAACAAATTTAATTTTTATTGCGATAAATAGCAGTCCCTTTTCCACCACACTCCAGCCCCTGTAAGGGACTGCGAACTCGGCGACGGGTAATGGCCTCCTAGCAGGTCTGAATATCCCTCCAGGCTCCGTCCTGGTTATATATTATGGAAAGGTATTAAAAAAATTCCAGCCTCAGAAATATTTTCACACACAACAGCGGAGAATTCCCCCCATCCTCCCTAGGGCCCCCATCCCTTCCCCCTCTCCCACCCGGAGACCCAAGGACCGCTCGTTGGCATCCAAAAACATAACAAGAAATGGAAACTGGAGACACAGGTCTCTTGGAAGTGTGATCACCTGAATGGCAATAAATTCATACCCGCCTGAGCAAGTGCCGGCGGAACTGAACTCAGAAATGGAAAGGGAAACAAGACAACAACTGGTTGTGTCCAGGTAAACATCTACGAAATGCCGCAACTCGCTTCAGAGGAAGTGCAGTCCGGCATACCAGTTTCAAACTGGTTCGATGCCCTGCAGGATGTCCGAGACTCCCAGAATTCTCCCATCCCTCCAAAACTTCCTCCCACAAAAACACAGCTGTGCTCCACCACTAACACTAAACGAACATCGTACAGACTGGTAGTTCGGGAAATGAACAGATATAACTTCTTAGTTACCAAACTTCGTGCGATCCATGCAACAGGTTTTACCATCTCCATGGCCTGCAACGGCTATCACATTGTGGCTACAGACATGCAGAAGTAGAATGCAGCTTAATACCTCCTCGAGGCCAGCGACATCCCGTACTTCACTTTCTCTACCTCCGTGGATCAACTCCAGAAAGCCGTGTTTGACCTGCTGGTGGACACAGACAAGGAAACTATCAGACAAGAGCTTTCGAAGAACGGCTACACAATACTGGGCATGTACCAGTTTCACACCAGGATACAGGACCCTATCCAAACCAACAAACATATGACTGGTTCCCCTGCGACTTTTCTGTGTGACATCCACATGCAACGACACTTTGCCCCCACTCACTGAACAACATGGCTCAATAAGACAGTGGTTCACCCCCACCCCTACAGCAAGCGGCTGTCCAACGTAGCTCAATGTAAGAACTGCAATGCCCTTGACCACACAAAAAACTTCTGCAATCTACCCGTTGTTTGCCCCCAATGCTCTGGTCCACACACTCTGGTTGCGTGCACCAAATCAAACCCCCACCTGCAGTGCTGCAACTGCCAAGGTTTTCACCTAGTCACCTCCAAGCATTGTTCGAAGGTGGTGGAAATCTTTCAGCGCCAGCAAGCAATTGCTGAGCGTAAAACTGAATCAAGGGTGCAAACACGATTGGCTGCTGCTGCACGANGTCTCATTTAATTATATTTGGACAGAATTGCATTAATTCTTTGTTTCTTCTCTATGACAGTAAATGGAATTGAAATGATGTTTGTTGTTTTTTGTGTGTGTCTTGTCCGTATATGTAAATTTGTTCACACCTCTCATCATCGATGAGCAGACATTTGTGGTATGATCTTGTGTACCCTGTTAAGGTGCATATTCCGTCATGATATCCTGTAATTATAAGAATTCATGTTACATGGCGATCTCATTTTACAACAGCAGTGTCCTCGCCTCACCTCGCCCTACCACCACTTGTGTCGGCTGTCGCATTAGCTGCTTGCTAGCTTTTTTTTTTTGTTTAAATACTACAGAAGTTTGGTGTTTTCTCTGTGTCATTCTGTAATTCACTTTCTTTATCCATTTGTGGGCACTTGCACTTTTAGTTGATGTGGGACAAAACCGTAGAAACATTCAATATGTATTCTATATGTGTAACCAACACAACTGCTGAGGTNTACTACACACTCCCCAGACAACCTCCTGTTGCAATGCAGAGCAAGTAAATGCATGCCCCCCCCCCCAAATTCATTCATTACCACACCAAAAAAAGCATGCTCCATCATTTGGTGAAATCGGTAACACCATTACTTCCTGGATTTTCCGCGGGAAGCCAATTTAAAGGTAATCATGACGCACTACCGTTCCTACACAGAGGCAGCAAAACAAAAACAAGACCCCATGGCCAATACGATGCTGCTGGTGGAGGCCTTCACGATGTTCCGAGTCGCTCCCTAATGGGTCGAAATACCCAGCAAGTCCCTGGTACCCTGTCCCTTCTGTATTGGAACAGCAACGGCATGTTTCACAAACTTTATAAACTAGAAAGACTACTGGAAACGTATGGAATAGAAGCTGCTTTAACTCAGGAGACAAACTTAAAACCTCATAAGAAATGTGCAATTAAAAATTACATATCTTATAGAAACCATAGAGTAAATAAAGGAGGTGGTACTATGGTATTAACTCAAATGAAATTCACCACCATTTATATGCAAACCCAGACTACCAGAATTTATCCACATAAATTAATATTCAAACGTACAGATTAATTTCAGCCAATCAATCACCCAGTAAACCACTCTTAGAAGCAAATATTGATAAAATAACCATGTTTCTACTCGCAGGCGACCTAAATGCAAAAAACACTGAATGGCATAGTAGGCAAAATAACTACTCATCTTCGTCACTCCAAACAAAACACCTACTTAGTTCATGCCATGGACATGTCAACATACTTCCCGGAAAATTACAAATTCCAGCCGGAAGATTTAGACATTATTGTAAATAACCTGGCTAATCCAATATTATAATTATTAGTCCTTGATGAATTAGACTGAGACCACTCACCAGTGTTTTGTTAAATTAGTTCACACTTAGTTAAACTTCCCGAAGTTATTTTTAATAAACTACGGCAATCTAATTGGGACAATTTAAAAGTCAACCTGGAAGAAATATTCGCGGAACAGCGAATAAAAATTAAATGTAAAATGACATAGAACCGGCATTAGAAAAATTCCAAACATTTAATTATATATTTAAAAAAACTCCTTACCAGGCTGCAATTTTTAAAAGAAAACTACCTGGACAGTGGACATAGACTTCTTGCTGTCTGAAAAATGTCATTCTAGGCATGAATAGCAACAGTACAGAACCTCAGATTTAATACCCAGATCCAATAAACTTAAGAAAGGATTACTCTCAAAATTAGAAAAATTATACATAACTAAATGGGAAACTGTTGTAACTGAAATAGCAGATAACATAAAAACATTTGGCTAATCTCTAAAATTAACACAGGCAAAAATGCTTCTAAACCCCTATTTTAGATCCGCCATGCTTAAAATATGCGCCCATATATAAGGCAGAAGCCATAGCTGTATCATTCGCCTACCAATTCACACCAAATTTAGACCTCGGAGACCCTAATTTCACTCGAAACTTTAATATAACCCCTGCAGCTTTTCTCGCAAAAATAAAACAGGAAAAAACCTGAACTTTTAACTCTACCAGAATTATTGCTTATGTTAAAATCAGTCCACCCTAATAATAAAATAACAAACAAACTAATAAAAAAATTACCATTCCCAGCCCTCTGCATAGTTATAAACATATTTAACACAATATTAAAATTTAACCACTTTCCTGCGGACTGGAAACAGGCGAAAGTAATAACTGTACGAAACCTGGAAAAGACCCCTGCCTCCCTCAAAACCGGCGCCCGATATCACCGCTGAGTGCACTAAGTAAAATTTTTGAAAAAATTCTTCTCGCAAGATTAAAAACCACTGTAGAAATAAAACGCATCGTTCCCATTACTCAATTCGGATATAATCTGGCTACCTAACTACCCACACACTGTCTAACATGTAATTTTATTTGATTGCCTTAAGACCGCGGTATCCTGCCCAGTATTTGTAACTTTTTTTAGCAGAAATTTTATGGAAACTGGATTTATTTCGGTACTGTGGTTTTTTATTTGTCTTTAAATTGTACACCGACCTTGTAGCCCAAATAACTAAACTCATATGCCTCATTTAAGCCAGTCGCCTGCTGAAATTTTCAATAAACTGAAACATTAAACTGTTCAAGAGGTTAAAAATTTGAAACGAGAATAAATACATCAAATCTTATCTAACATAAATTTTATTTGCGAGGATGAAACAGATGCTAGCTTTATCTTTATTCTCATATATTGCCATACTTATGTGAGCGTATTGAAATGGTAAGTTACGACTGTACATGCCATCGATATTATGTTATATTCAGCAATCCAACACATTTCTATATATGCTTACATCTGAGATGTGTCTCATTTAATTATATTTGGACAGAATTGCATTAATTCTTTGTTTCTTCTCTATGACAGTAAATGGAATTGAAATGATGTTTGTTGTTTTTTGTGTGTGTCTTGTCCGTATATGTAAATTTGTTCACACCTCTCATCATCGATGAGCAGACATTTGTGGTATGATCTTGTGTACCCTGTTAAGGTG